>VZRN01005936.1:3666759-3695913 GCA_013397935.1 Dasyornis broadbenti | reverse complement strand
AAAAAAAAAAAAAGCAGAGAGGGGATCAGCTTTGCTGGTTGCCTAACTACAGAAACACGACTAACTAGAGAAACACGACTAACTACTGAAGCAAATTTCCCCAATTTGGTTGGGGAAGTAAACGTTGTACTTCACCTATTTCAATGGAGAAGAATGACTAAGGTAGAAGAATGTGTCAGGTTTTGCAATTTTACTTTGGAGTTGAGTGAGGACACCTGAGGTCAGAACAAAATACACCAACTGAACTCCATAAAAATTGTAGTAAAACAGTCTCCTAACATTTCTATTCAACAATTATGGATTAGCAGTTAATGGCATTGCATAACCTTTATCTTAAAGAAAGCATGACATTAATTAAAGTAAACCTCATTCTTCTTTCCTGTTAAATATCAGGTCATTCTGACCATCTTTTCCACTCTAATTCTCCTCCAGCCTAATTGTTAATAGGTTTAACAATTATTTTTCCTATTTTCTGGTAGCTTAGACTCTCTTATGCCCCTTAGTAATCCTGTTCTAAGTACACTTCACCTAACATAACTTCAACTGCCTTTTATCAAACAGGATTCCCGTACGCCTGCAAGCCTTTGCTGATGACTCCATTGAAGACACACAAAGCCAGAACGATTGTGCCAGTAACCACAGATCTCTTTTTCAGCTATTTTTCCTAATTTCCATGGCATAGGCAATTTTTTCATCTGATTTTCAGCAAGGAGAACATGGCACTATTTTGGTGTTTCCTCAGGGTGTTTCTTCAGGTGAGGTTTTTGCTGTTTCTACTTTAATTGAACAAAAATCAGAAAACTTTATTAAATTCTTAATAACATGATTATGCATTGCTTTGCAATGGATACAGCATCTGATTCATTTAAAATGAATATTAAAACGTAACATACAACCATTGGAAGTTTCAGGTTTGGATTTCCTCAAACGACCAACCTGTAGGTATTACAGATCAAGTTCCCTCTCATCACGCTACATTCAAGATGCTGAGTAACATAGTGGAGAAAAAACTGTCAGAAAGCTGAAGCAAACATTCATCTGCCATTCCAAAACAGAATTCTACTGGATAGAACATATAGAGTGACTCAGAAAAACTATTTAATAAATACTGCAGTGAATTTACATGCCTTTACATCTCTATGTTTTAAGCTTTTTTTCTGTGTCGTTAATTTAATGAATTTTCTTTACCTCATTATAGTACTTACAATAATATATTAATTGAAAAACTATTTCTGTAAAGATATATGTGCATGGTGACTATGAACATAATACAAACCTTGACTATTTTTCTAGGAATTAAAAACTATAATAAAAGCAGATCTACAGGGAGATGAAGTGAGGGATGGGGTTGTTTTGGTTTGGTTTTAATATTTATAGTTTGAGTTAGCAGTTTAAGGAAAAAAACAAAACAAAGCACACAAAATGGTGTAGAACTTCCAGTGCTGGTTGTTTCTGAGGCTGCTGGTTTTCTGCAGATCCAGCACACCTATCCCGTACTGGAGAAGTTTTGATGGAGGTCATTGAGTTACATCCAAGACCTTTGGCTGCATCCTCTCTGGTACAGTATGTTTTCTAGTCTTTTCTATTTCTTTACACATTCAGAAGGGTAGAACCTAGCTAGGTTTGCAGCTGCCCTATGTCTTCAACATCACAAGTGACTCCATGAGATACCTCAGGAACTTAAACATACCTTTTTCAAAGCTCTGACCTGAGGCCATTTTTTATTTTTCTCCTCAAAAACCTGACAGAGAAATCAGTTGCTTTTCAAAAATTCCAACACTGCCTAGTTCTTAGCACAAGAACTGTAAAGGTTGGAAAAACAATAAAAGAACTTGTAGTCTTTTACTGCCAGCTTTCCTTGCCTCAGCCCCTTGCCTTTCTGGTAAATATGGAGCTTCTTTCTTTCCTGTCTCCACAACTGGTGGTCTTCTCTGACCCAACTTCCTTACTCATTTTCCTGTTCCTGTGATTCTGGAACTAAAATCATCATTTTCATTCTTTATGGTTATGCACATTTCTTTACATTTCATCCTCACTGAAAAAACGTTATATCATGTTACATAGTTTTTCATACAGTTTTAATGTTATGAAGTTTTTGGTTTATTTCTTCCCATTTTCTGATCACTGAGAAGCCTAATGGCTTGAATCTGTAGCTATAGGCAGCTAAGTTATGGATAGCTCACAATTTATTATGAACTGAAATCACCAATTAAGAGTTAATATGGGTCATAGAGATGCAATTTGATAATTATTTCTCAATGACTTATCTCAAGCAGTAAGTCTCTGGATTGAAGAAATAGATGTCATGATCTGTTGAAAACTGTGACCTTTAAATCCTGTCCTGCTTTATACACTTTTCCATTTTTATCCAGCATCATCAAGATGTGCATGTTATTTTTTTTATGATCCAAATTTTTGTTTTTAAACTAATTTTTTTTTTATTATTATCATAATCTTTTTTCAATGCCCTTCTTTTTGCTGTGGTGTAATGGGAATATTTTACTTTTAGGTGAAAAATGGAAAAAAAGGATTAAAAACTTTTTTTCTGTTGTTTGTTTGTTTGTTTGTTTACTTCTAGCTTGAATTTTGGTAGACACTAAACTGAATGTATATGTCCAAGACAATGATAAGATCCATCATATGTTTAGAAAGATAAAATCAGTTTACCTCAGAATAGTCTTCATTGCTGGTAAATCTCTTTTAATTCTTTTTTTGAGTGCAATGTCTGAATGAAGAGTATGCCAGAAGGTTTATTATTCTTTAACTGCATCATACTTAAACAGTCATTTTCCTGTTTAAATACCAAGCAGTCAGACGTTTATAATTAAATTCCTGGGAATATTATGTACTAGCATGACAGCCATTATATACTCATTGTGTTATATATGCATGCCCTAATACTTCTATAGCTCTAAATATGTAATTTTTTTTAAAAAAGGTCATTTTCACTTGTCAACAAATTAGATTAAAAGCACAGAGTATTGAATTTATGGAGATGTGAACAGCAAAATAAAAGTTTGATAGAATAATAAGCGAACACAGAGGTTTCACATCACAGAAAGTGTAAGTTAAATATTGAGTCCATGTAGCCTTCCTGTGTTTTCAGTGTGATAAACATGGCTACTTGTCTATATACAGGAACTGAAAACTCCAGTAAACTGAAGGTCTCTCATTGGCTCTTCCTGATGATTTAGGAAATAAATAACAGTTTCTCAAAATTAAAATATGTAATATCACTGGCATTAATGAGATTAATTTATAAGGTTAAAGTACATATTGTCAAATTTACCAGTTTTTTTTGCAACCTAAGAAAAATGCATGCTAAAAAAGGTAATTTTGTTTTACCTCTTCAATGTCTCAAATTCAAATACATTTTGCACCTTGAATCTTTCAAACATTATTTTCAATTCTTTTTAATAGATTATTACAGTTTTGTGGATCTCTACTTTAATAAATTTAATATAATTTTATTTAGGAATAAGGCAAAAGTTGATTGAAAAGGCAGTAGCTTCTTAGAACTTGGTTCCACCCCTATCACAATATGAATGAATTAACCACTGATTCAACCTGCCTGGTGCCTTGGAGGTATGATCTGCCTTTGAAGTCCACTTGAGGGCAAACTTGTTCCTTGTGCTACTTTGCACACTGAAAAAAAAATATGTATTAAAAATTTGATTTAGTTCATATTGAAAGTGATACATCATCTTCTGAAATGAATTAATCTCTCACTAAAAAGACCAATCACCTTCAGCTGCAGATAGAGTGCATCCTCTATTAAATCAGATGCATTATTCACTGCATCAAATATATCACTTGTTAATTAAGACTCTACATTTGTATCAAAGCCTTGAATCAAATACATCATCCATTAAATCTTATCAATATTGAATAAAATAAATTGCGTGTTAAGTGGAGGCATCACCCAATTATAACAGGAAGCCTAATAATGTTATAAAGTTTTGCAGTGCTTTCCACTGCTCAAGTATATTCTGACTTGTGTTTGGTATTTTGATAGCTTGAGATCTCGGGGAAATCTCAGCAAGCGAGTAACAAGTCTTGATGTCTTTTTCCTTCAGGGTAATATAAATCATTCTTAGATTGTTTGAATGGTCCCATAAAGCTGCAAGGGGTGCTGTTCCTCTCAGGAGAGGATCAATAAAGTTAGGTCAGAATAAGAAAAATTATGACCCTTGCAAGTGTTACTGAAGAATCCTGCAAGACACTTCATCATTGACACGAAATCAGTGACAACCGCGATTAATGGCAACTGCTCTGAATGGTCCTGGGAGGGGCTTTGCGAGGGCAAACGCACGTGGCCAGTGCAGAGACAGCAAATACACTTGTTAGCTTTACCTGCACATGTGGGTGCTACCAGGAATTGCACACAGCTCCTCCCAGGCTAATACAGGGTGACTGAATGTTCTGTGATGATGTGACTGCGCTTCTGCTCTGTGAACCTGATCGCTCATAATGAGTATCTCTGTCTGTCTGCAGCTAGCGCTGATCGCCATCCTGAAGGTTTAGCCTAAATCTCTCAGGTGAAAGAAAGGTGGGTGTATCGATGCACAAAAGCAAAATAGTGCTTAGCAATAAGAAATTTTCAGCAATAACTCCCAAAGGCACTTTCTAAATACAATTTTTTAAAATTCTGCCTAACTTTAAGGTTGCCTTCATTGTCAATACTATTTTCCCTCTTTATGTGCTCAGGCTGGAGCAAGTTTACATGCTTTTTAGATTAATCACTTATACTGGCTGTATCAGTTATAAAACTGTGTGCTTTTTCTCCTGTATGCCTGCTGAAATTTTAAGCTATTTTTTATTTGTGTTTTTCACCATACAAGACTTTTTGCAAAGGGGAAAAGAGAACATTGCCAGATATGAAGTTTAATTCTTTGCTCTCTTTCTTAGCCCAAACCACATTTACGTACTTAAACTCAACTGGTTTTTTCCTGTACATGTATTTTTATGGTTTCTCTATCTCTTTCTTCCTTTTGTTAAGCATCTTGACCAGTTTCTACTATCCGACACCAAAACTCATACTGTTTTGGTCAATGAATTTCTCCCTCTATAAAACATTTCCAACCTTTGTTTTCGCTCGTTCACCATTTTTTCCTCTTAACATTTCTTTTAGCATGAGCTTCATTATTTCTATTTTACTTATACTAACACTACCAAATGCAAACTTTAAAAAGCCACAAGCATGTTATAAGATTATTTGAAGATATAGGAAATTTCAAAATAAATATAGCTGGCATTGTTTAACTTTTTGGGTTAAGAGGGGTTTTTTTCTGTTTTAGTTATTTATATTTATTTTTACTTTTTGTCAAGACATATGCCATGTGTTGCTCAGTAAGAGGAGACTGAGTTAAAAGAAGAGTATCAGATGTATGACAGCAAAAATAGTAACTTGTCAAAACTGGTCCCTAGCACTTTATTTTTAGGTTTTAGTCCTGGTCCCTTAACTTTACTGACACTTTCTATAAAGGGAATTGCATTTCCTGTGTCCAGTTTACAGTTTGTGGTAGACCTTCACATTTTATCACAATTATGTAGAAAATGCCCAGATCCTCTCACTTAGATTTTCAATGTAGGTACTGTTACAGTTTCCCATGACTCACCACACTTTGGTGATCTGATGCTTACACAGAACTCATTGTTCCTTGTCAGGGTGGCAATTTTTCCATTAATGTTTGTTGATGCTGCAACAGGTAGTATGCTGAAACATATCCATAGCAAAGAAAAGAACCAAAATCTAAGTGATTGAATGAAATTGAGAAACTCAAGAAAAATAAAGCCAAATTCTGAAAGATGTGTTGACATTGTATCTAAAGAAAGATATTTTTAGAGAGTTGTACTACATACCTGCAGTTGGAGATACCCAGTATTACCAAGGGTGATTCTGTTCATCTCCAGAGCAAGATCCATTAAACTTAATTACAATAAGGAAACTATTTCTGTTACACAAATAATATTCTCATGTAACCTAATTTAAAATAATTGCCTGCATTGCTTTTCAGAAGGGAAAACAAAAGCGAAAAGAAGTGCTGACTTATTGAAAATGGTTGTAATTATGTTATTATGTTATATTTTGCTTACAGCTTTTCTGGTACTTTGGTTATTTTTTTTTTGAACTTGAAATCTGAGGAAAATGTAGTGTATTCACTGGTACTAGCGAAAGATCTAGATAAAACCTAATTTACAACTCACAGTTCTAGGTTGAGTAGGTATTAATTCAAAGAAAAATTACCAAGGGTTCTCTCAGCTATGTAAATAACTTTTATGTTACGCTATAATGTAGGCAACCTTTACTAAAAAAATAGAAAATAAAATTATTTAAATCATTAAACCAAATGGTTTAATTATGTCTTAAAACAGCAACAGAAAAATCATTTTCACCATGACACTTCAATGGCACTGAGGCATCTGGAATGAAAATAAAAAGGTTCTGTCATATAAGAATTACCACTTCTGTGCTGAATCATGGAAGAATAGAAGTGGATAAAATTATTAGATTCTCTGAGACAGCAAATACAAAATGAATTGGCTGTCATGACAAATCTTTTATTAAGGCTATTCCATTCTCTCACGAGATACAGGTATTATATTTTTATATATTCTCATATATAAGTATATATATTTATTTACTCACATTATGAGAGCTTATTCATCAGACCTTTGAAATAGGAAAATATCTTTAGAATATGACCAAAATACCAAGAATTACGGATAGTACATTAACATAAAAAACCAATTACCAAACAGGAAAGGTTACAGACAGTGTAACAGAGAACAGAAGCAGAAGCTGAGTGGATTGCAGTGCCAGACAACCATCCTGCATGTACAAGGCTGTGTGGCATAATGCAAAAGATTACTTTGTGCCAGTTGGCTCTGGTGGAGAATGGACGGTTAAATTCTCCTTATTGTTCTTGTAGGTTAACATCTGAAACTCGTGTGATACACAGGATTCTGTCAAGGTCTTATATGAATGATGTTCTATTATATTATTTTGTCAAGTCTGAATTCACTGCAAAAGTCACAGAGAATTCTGTAACAGAGCACACTCTCTTTTTGCAGGTTTTCAGCTTTACTGGAGTCACTAAAGGAAACTATTTTCAGCTGTGTCGGGATTTATGGCATGACTGATCAATATAAACGTTTCTTCTTTTATTTAAGATTTTCTTTGCTTTTTCCTTCCATTTCTCTTCCCTGATGCATTATGGTGTGAACTGTGCCAAAAGTCACTCACTTTTCTTACTCCAATTCTTTTACACCTTTACACTCCAGCTGCCAAGCATACAGGCAAACCAAGATGTAAGGAGTTGTATAGCTTCAGAAAATTTGTCACTATCACACCATCAGTGCAAAATTCCACCTGTTAACAAAACAAATTCTCATTTGCAGTATCATTTACATAAAGTTAAACTTGCCATCAAGGCAACTATCTTCATTTAGGTACAGAAAGTTGTACAGGAAGTTATTTATCCTAACATGATTTCATTATTTTAAAGGAAAATCACTATAATGTTTTAACATTTCTGGAAGACTGATTTGTGCTTCTGTGAAATTTGCTTATAATGATCTTTTGCTGATGAGGCACAGCTTTTTCAGCAAACTGGTTTACTAAAACTGACCACAGGAATAAAAGCCAATCATTGGTTTATCACGTCCCTATTTTTTTATTTTATTAAAAAGGAGTTTGTAGCCAACTCCTGAGGAATGTTCTCTTAAACTTTTGGAAGAGTTTGTAACAGGGGATGTTTGTACAGGAAATTCTTGGCGATACCTAGCTCAATTTTCAAAAGTGAAGTTTGTGAAAGTTGACTGACAGTTCTGGAGACAGAAATTCTTTGCTGATTTACTAGACAGGTACAGAATGCAACAGGCGTTTCTTCAGCTTTCTCTTGGTGCACTTAAAATCTAAACAGGTGGTTTTCTTTTCAATTTCTGTGTACATTCTAACACTTATTTCTTGAATGATCCTGAAAGGTGTTAATTAGTTTGGAATGCCTCATAAGAAACAAGCTGCAATGAACAAAACTGTTTCCTATGGGAAACTGAATATTGCTTGTGTAGCAGTCCCTTGCAGGCACTCACTACTGGACTTACAAAATTTTGTAAGGTATTGAGATAGTACAAGTAAAATCGAGCCACTACCAGGAAAAAAAAAAAAGGATGAATTATAAAGTTGCAATTCATATCATACCTAGGTACTGGTAGATATTCTGCAATTGACTGAAGAAATGAGCAAATCAAAACCACAACCGAAAAAGAATAGCTTTGCTGTTTGGGTTTTTTTTTTGTTGTTGTTGTCTTGTCTGATCTGATTCAGAAACTATATACACTCAACTACATAGCAAAAATAAATATGCCACTTTTCAAAGAAGTTTGGTACTAGGTGGAAGCAGAAATGGGATCAACCTTGGTAAGACATTCTGGCATTTTCTGCAGAATGATATGTCTTCAAAGTACCCTTGAACTTGCAGTATGAGGTGAGTAAATATTGTTGGGATAAAATGATATCCTAGTCACAAACAAAAATAAGAGAAACCAGAGAGTAGCTCAGAGTAACACCTGGGAAAAAAAATCAGACATAGATGACTCTCCAGTTCCCACTTCCTCTACAGGAAGCAGAAAAGCCAAGGCGAAGTGGGGAGCAGCAATTTAATTATCTTGCCTGTTGTCACCAACTGATCCAGGTACACCAGCCCATGGAAATGTTTCGCATTCTTTCAAAGTAAAGAACAACCTATTCTGTATGTGAGTACTCCAGAGACACCTCTTACCATACTATTTGCATTTCAACAGCCACGATCAAAAAAGAAGCTCTGGGACTGGATCTGTACTTATACAGCTCCAGGTAAAGCTCAAAGCATGGCTTGCTGCATGGCAAACTCTTCTAGGGGTGTTCTCCAGTAAATGGGTGGAACAGTGTGATGCTATTATGTAACCTCAGTGAAATGGAACAATTCATCCTTTTGTTTAAATTCTCACCATCATCATTACTCCGAGTACTTCATCTGAAGACAACAGAACTTTGCAAATTGTTTTCTACACATTGAGTCACAAGACTATGAGAATAAAATAAAAAAGTTTTGAAAAATCGCTAAACCATGTGGACTTCATCTATATTGCTAGTAACTTTTAACTTTCTTGTTCTTGTCCTGGTGAACAAGAATTTCATGTAGTGTTTTCAACTGGTTCATGCAGTGCACTTGGAACACGAGTCCCATGTTTACAGGAAACTGTCTCAAATTTGTATACTTCATGCCTATAGAAATTATTTAATGAATAATTACAAAATAAGCCTATAGATAGATCCACAGATGTATTAAATGCATTAGTACCAGAGAAAAATATTATATTGCAGCTACAGAGATCAGTTGATCAGCTGTCAGAAATATCTATATTGCATCTAAATGTTTATATATCACTTTGAAAGGGATCTGAACAAAATTTTTAGTATAAACTTTCCCAAATATTCAAATTCCTGCTAGTGATCACTTTAAATATTTTAAGTGAGAGTATACTAGTAAAGGCTAGTCTTTTTGTTTACTCAGAGCTGTGTTCTTCACAGACTGAAGATTTTAGGCATGTCAGCATTCTCACAAAATTTGGTTAAAATTTACACTTTGAGCAAGAGGTAAGCTGTTTTTATGAAGCTACTAAAAGACAACCTTTTGGAGTTTTCAATATGCGAGATGTTCTCCAGATACATAAAAGGAGAGCACAGTGGATATACATAATGTGAGTAGTAATGATGAGATGTATTCAAGTTACCAACAGTGTCTAGATGTTTTTTTCTGGATTTCCACACATATTTTTCAGATACTATTTCAAAATCCCAGCTGAATTCTCAGAGACATTAAAAATTAAGATGCCTATCACAAGTACAGTCATCAGCTTTTATATGTATTCATCCTCTAAGCATGATTAGAAGCCTGTTTCATGTTTGCAATAGTATAGAAGAAATGAGATGTTAACATGCATTTCAATGGGTATAGATATGTTCAATGGAACATATATAGATGTTTGCTGTAAATATTTCAAGTAATATGACATGATATTAAATTTTAATTAAAGTTTGTAGGAGTTCTGTAGCTTTGACATGGTTTGTTCACTTATTCTAATATGATACAAGTTCTGTTGGAACCTAATTATGAATAACCACTGACTAGACTGACCTTAGAGATTTGCAATTTAGATGATACTCTGTAGCAAGAGATTTTAGACACCAGGGAGAGGAGAAAGGGTGAAACCAACCAAAATTTTACTGACAGTGTCAGAAAGTTTAGGGAAAGACCAGGATTGGAATGGATGCAATTTTTCTGTATTTCTCACAACAGGACATGACATTTCTAGAAGGAATTAAATTATTCTGCATTATACAACAAGGAGTCAAGTGATAGCATGGAGATAATATGGTATTAGAAGATCTTTGATATTAAATTTTCACTGAACAGCTAGAGACCAAAATATTCTGCTGTTTATTGTAGCATCAACTCAGAGATGCCACAGTACGGTGTGTCTCTATTACAGAACTCCTATCACAGTGAAGCAGACCTGCTCTGGTCGTGGCCTTTTCTGATTCAGAATTAAGGTAAAAAATTGCATGGATGAATTCCTCTACACATAGGCCTGGATTCATAAAGTGATCTGTTACCTACTTGTAATGGATTTAGAATCTTAAAAGGCACAGTGATGTGTTTTACAAAAGTAAGGCATATCAGACTTTAGATCCATCAAGTCAATGCCTTTCATAACTGTTATTCTGCTTTTTTGAAAAGCAGATTTTTTTTTATCTTTTTCTCATGACTGCAAATCTTGGTTTAGGACACAGTCAGGAGCAAAAAATAGCAGGAAAGTTTTTCTTTTGATCCAGCTACTATTAGGAGATGCTCCTAACAATAGGATGGACTTTTGTTTGGAGATTTGAAGTCTAAGCCCAAAGAGATACAAATGTTTTGGAATAACCTTAGCAGCTGCAGGCTCAGCTGAAAGTTGGAGGCAGACTCATTTTTAGTTAGGTATTACAGTTATGCTTGCTAAATTTCAAACTAAATTATTTAACTAGGTTTACAATGCTGATAGCAGTTTAGGAATGCCCTTTTCCCTGGGTGTACACGTTTACTGTTGGCAGTGAACAGTAAAACACCAGTGACATAAATTAACTGATTACAGGGAAAAAAAGTGCTGATTCAGTAATACATTTCCAAAGATCAATGAAAATCTTCACTTTCAAACTCCCTTCAATCCTTATTGACACTATTTGGTGCTGCTGTAGTATACTACCTGTTTAAACTGTCTGTCTTTAAAAATACTTCTAGTGTACAGATAGCTCAAGGAAAATTTAGAATCCAAGATTTGGGAGTCCACTTCTAGTCCCACATCCCGCATGATACCCCTATCTCATGCAGATATGGTATACATTATTTAAGATAAATTAAAATAAAGCTAGTGTCAACGGTACTAATCTTTAAAAACTGTTTCGATGCTACTTTCTAATCTGTCTTGAGAAAAAAAGGAGAGCTTGGAGTACCTGGTAGTTTTAAGATTTCATTATTTCATTATTTTATAATTTTGTGTCAGAGAAATTCTGCCTTCAGATACATACTGGTTGATGTTATATTTGTTGATGTCAGTGGAACTGCACTTATTCCTTAAAGCTTCCCCTTCAGCTGTTTAAAAGGTTGTAAGGTCAGAATATTTCCCTTAATCCTTTAATTGGTCTCCCTCGTATGTACAGTCTGTGGAGATTCTTCTACAGGTTTCTTCTTCTAGTCAGTGTCAGGAGAAACTTCCCCCATGTTTGGCCATTATAAAATACAATCAACTCAAAACTATACAGCAATCCTATATAGCTTGTTATCAGGATGAGTGATTTCATTTCTGTGTACACCCTGCTATGAAGATAGGAATACTTAAGCTGTTTGTTAAATTGTGGTCTCTATAATTTAAATATGAGGGAGATCTTGTCAGAAAAGTCTCTTTACTAAGGTTTACTTGTTCAACTGCTTCAAAAAAGTTTTATACTTGTTCATCTTCCAGGAGTACTAGAAAGATGATTTTATCGCTGACATTTGGAGGGGACATAGAAGGATGGAAAGAATAAGTTTTAATGAGATTTCCTTGTGGGATGTAGTTATGATTCTGGTATTTATTAGTGGGCATTTATTTGAATATGAAAAACAACCCATTAGAAGAGTGAGGTGATTGAATATATATCCTTTGCTCCACATGCTGTCATTCAAAGTTGCTGTCAGTTATATAGAGGTTGAGGGGTTCTTTTCATTTGTGTATGAGGGTTTGTTTTTTTCTTTTTGTTCTGGTGGTTTTCTTCCTTGCAGGAGGAAGCAGGAAGGTTAACACATCAGGAAATAAAGTAGAGAAGTCATTTTCAGATTTCCTAGAATATATGTGTGTGCAAGACACCATTGAATAGCTGTGATGTTCATCACTTTTCATCTGTTGTTTTCAGTAGTGAAATTACTTTTTCAGTTATTTGAGATTATTGTTACCAGTCTTTGTCTTTTCATAAGAAAATTCAAGTGGCAGGATAGAAAGAAGCACTATATTATTCTGGAAAAGCAGTATTTCAGAACATTCAGGAAAGGAAATACAACAGCACTAGAAAAAACTATGCTGTCAGAGGTGTTGACTATTCCAAATTGTTATTAGTCTTATGTTTGCTATCTAGCTAATGTCTAACTGACCTGGCTAATTTTATTGTAATAGGTATCAAATCAGTGAACTGACTGGGTTTACTCCAGCATATCCCAGGTCCACTGCAAATACCATGTACAAGCACAGTGCTCTGCACATTTTCAATTGCCTGTCAAGGTTTTGATTTATTTTGATTTTTTGAAGATGATGGCAGCTTTTAAATACAACTCCGGCATGCCTATCTCCTCATGATTAACCTCTATATTTTTAAACAATGAAGGCTCATATAGATTAGTTTACAGTTAATTACAGTACAATAAGAGCATATGTAATCAAGTATATCAAACGAAGTAATCCCTTAAAATTGTAAAAGGAACTAGAACCTAAACTCCTTAGGCAAAAAGACTGTAGAGGGCAGTATTATACCCTCACCAAAAAGGTCTTTCACTCCAAATGTTTGGCAATCTGATTATCAGGTCCCTTACACCAACAGAATAACGACTCTATTGAAGTCAAGGAAATTACATCAGTGTATAGGCCCAGTATTTCCAAATCACTGCATAAAGTTGACAGATAGAAAATCAATAGCACACAATTCAATCATACCATTAAGCTGCTTGACAGAACGTATATATGAACAATTGATGAACCAAGTATTAAATGAAAGGGTTTGGCACTATATGACTAAGTGTATAATTGATAATTATTGATTGCCATATGAAAACATTAATGCGCATTCAATACTCCGGGGAGAATGTTTCAAGAGGTGACATCCAGCACAAGTGAAGGAGAAAGGAGGGCTCTATATATTACCAGAATAATGTATTTAGAAGAAGTTTTCTAAAACTTCTTTTGATTATCTTTTGATTATATCCTTTAGTTGTTTGTGTGTGATTTTAGCTTATTTTTACGTTATTTCCAGAAATGGAAAAAAACCCCAAAACCAAGAACAAAACCAAAACCAGTCTCCTGTTAGTGTAAACAGATTTAGAAATGTAAATAGAAAAAAAGCAATAGTGTTGCCTCATCAGATGTGATTTATAAGTTCTCTGTTTAAACAGAATAAATTAAACATATCAGTGCAAGGTAAAATGATGACTTCCATTTTGTTTAAAAGTACAACAATTGGGATAATATATTTCTATACATTTACTTTAATTACAAAATGAGTGATTTCACTAAAATAACGAGCACGAATCCTTGTCCATTTAAACAAAATTAGTCAATGACAAACGTACCAGGCATAGTGGATCACCAGGGATCTGCAAGCTTTTCAACTGATTTGAAAGACAGTTAATTCATTTGACTCACAAACTATTCATATCCATGAGAAAAAGAGCAGATGTGATCCACTAGCTTCTAAAGGTAGACGTTACTAGCCAGTTTCAAGGAGCAGAAAACCCTGCTGTGAGCAGCTGGAAAGCTCAGAAAGGAGGTTTATGTTCCCAAACAAGTTTATTCACTTCCTCTCTCTTCTGCACTGTGGGAGTGAGTTCCACAAGAGTTAACAATTATTCCTGACTTCGAACTCATTTCTGGTAAGATATTCATCAAATTGTCTGCAAATCAAATGAAAAGAATGGTTGTTTTGCTCTTGCACAAGGAGCAGAATTAGCCTGGGAAGTTGTGGTTCCTGTCTTGTTCCCATCCTGTGTCTGTGTGAGCTCAGGTGAGAGGCTGCACAGTGAACTGCACCGGAGAAGTGAGGGCTGAAAGCAAAACGGAAATAGTAAAGCGATAAAAGGGAAGAGATTTTTACTCATGTCATTTCCTCACTCTGCATTTCCATGTGGTGTGCACACAGCTATGCTGACATAAGTTAGAAAGGATGACATGTGAGTGGCAGAAAGGCTGTGGCCAGTAGCTGATTAACTGTCCATGCCACCGAGAACGAAATCACATGTTTTTGGAGCTTAAAGTTCTGCTTCTGTGCACAGACAGAATTTCACTGCTTTTCATAAGGCTTGACTCCTAAAGGCCAAGACTCTATATGAACTCAGACAGCACTAAATAATCTTTCCTAATGTTTCCAGCATGGGAGCAGAGAGAATTGACTTAGTCTGTGCCTGTCCAGATGACTTGATTTTCTCCAACAATCTACTGTGCAGTTGGAGTTTCCCTTTTTTTCCCCCCAATATCTCTGTAGGCAGCACACTGACATGTGAAAGCTCTGAATGGATGCCATCAAAGCTACTCAGCTCCTGTATTTGACAAAAAAATATTTTCCTAAATCAGTGTGGCAATGAACTCAGGGCTGTAGAGCCACTCATCTTTTAAAAGGGCTGATTAGCTCTGGTGCAGTGTTGTTCTGCAGTGCCAGAAATTCCAGCACCTGACTCGCTTTGTGCAGTACAGATGGGAATTGCACACTTCTGGGGAGGGAGCTGGGGAGGGGGATACAAGATGTGAGTGAAGGCTTGGCTACTGCAGGCAGTTCCCAGATGATGACAGCAATCATGTTTGGTTTCCAGGACAAATGTTGTGTCATGAATCTTATAAAATTAAGCTTCAATAACGAATGAATAAGACTAATAATAATTATGTTAGTGTGGCTATGTAATTCCCTGGGTATTAATATTTCTTCAGTTTTCAAAACACACCAAAGATAAAAATTATCTTTCAGGGAAATATAATGTTTTTAAATCTGTAGAGTCAAAATTTTATTTCAAGAAAAGTTCTTTTCCTGTAGCCATAAACTGAAAAATCAGTGCTTATAATTAGCAAAATGTTTCATCTGTGTTTCAATCAATTCCAACATTGTCATGACAATCATGACTAATGAATCCTTTCTTCTCTAGACGTAATTTACAATAGTAAACAAAAGGTAATTTTTAAGTTTTCCTTACCCATTGTAATGCCTAAGTATCTATGCAATGAGAAAGAAACAAACACATTTATAAATTAAACTTCAGTTTGTACCTCAGTGGCATTTACTGCCTAATTTAATTGAAAGTTCTTTGTAGAGACTAAACTCACAAAATTAACTTCATGAGATGCAACTATAAAAATATTTTACTTATTTGGAGATAAATTAAGATATAAACATCTATTGTATGTTCTCTGCATGACGTATCATGGTTGCAGAATATAAATCTATTCTGCACAAGCCAGTTGATGGAAATAGTTCCACTTTCACTATTTGCAACAAAAATGAAGATGACCAGATGTTCATTTTCCCTGGGATACTGAAACGTGGCTTTCATTATTGCTGCTGGGCTTTTCCTTATCCTGGCTGCAAATTCACTCAAATGTTGAAAGTGTGCCCTCCAACCATTTGAGATGCAGTCCCAACTGCAACTTTACTATGCTTATCAGAAGGAAATCCAGAGAACATTTAAAATGAAAAATTCTTGCCAACTTCCTGAGCATATCTAATTTTAAATTTCAGGCATGAAATAAGAATTAAAGGATGTCATAGCCCAAGTCACAGTACAACACTAAAATAATCTAGGTGAGGATGCTCCATTTGCTAAACAAGCTGTTTCTCATTGATAAACTTTGAGACAGTCAGTTCCACTTTGGCACGCACAAGAAGAATACACATAAAAGTTTTAAATTATAATGAAGTGTCATGTAAAAAGTTATACAGCTCAGCAGGCAATAAATGTAGGACTTTTGCTTTATGCATGGTTGCTGGTTATTTGGTTTAATTAGTAACAATATGACTGGCAACAGAACTTCCTAAGGTTAATAAAAGCAAGATCTGAATAAAACACCTTATAATTTGGTTTGTATCTCAAAGACTTCCATCTGCAGTTGGCACTTACCATCGTGCAGAAATGTATTGAACATTAAAATCAGTGATAATCAATATCAGTATGGTGTATCTAATACTCAATACAGGTGCCACCTGTATAGAGAGTGCTTTTGAGATTAATGAATAATTACCTTTTTTTCAGGGGATTGTTTGTTATCTATTGGCCTGTTGGGTAGAGTTTCAGTCTGCCTTTTGAGACCTCAGAGAAATTAAGAAATTTCTACTTTATAGACAGCCTTGCTTGATCCAGTAATCCACTCTTTGCCATCATCATCACCACATTAAAATTTACCAGTGGCAGTCCTTTTTTATAATAACTATTGATTATTTTTCAGTATAGTCTGAAACAGCATGAACCTGCTGATCAAAATATTTGAGGAACTGAGACTGAAAAAGAAAATTTTTAAAGTCACCATTAACTTTACATTTACCTGCAAAAATTTCTCAGAAATTAATTTAGCATGATGAATGCTTTTCTTTACCTTCTCTGGAGTTTTGATATTAGAATACTTTAAAAGTAAAATTGTTATTTGGCTTATCTGAGGTAGAAAGAAAAAGAACAAGTCTGGACATGTTTAATTTTATCATTTTTCAGCCTAAGATTTTCCTTGAGTTTCAGATTTATATTAATTAAAGAAAAAATAACTACATGTTGTTGTTCTGAATTGTGAGGCCATACATTCATATGTTTTATCATGTCTGTTTGTATCTTTCTATATATTTCATGTACTTTGGAGGTTTTTTTGTGTTTTCCTCTGTTTGTTTGTTTGTGCATGTGTGTGTGTATGCATGGTAAACACACAAGCAATGCCATTGTTTTAAAAACAAATTAAGCCAAATTTCTTCTTTTGCCTGTTTGGAATATTCTTACTAAATTCATCAAAAAGGAAAACACCCTCATCTAATAATCGCCTCTGCTGCATCTCTTTTTAAAGGCATCAGTGAGAAAATGATGGTTAGGTTATCTTTTGGGGGATTTTAAACTTATTGCTATTTAAAAAAGAATAATATTATGTGTCAAAATATTAAGCTATAACTAACCAGCTGTTTTCCTTACTGCTTCCTCTTTGAGTTATTATTAATTTCCAACTTTTTTCAAATTAACCAATATTCTTTTTATGTATATGTTTGTTCCAGATCAAGGTTATCTCATGTGCTGTTTTTCTGTCTTTTTGAAAAGAATCTTCTAGATCTGGGCTAGATCCCTTCAAAATAGCTAGGAGGATGTTCTCAATAGGCTGACCTTTCTTACTTGTCTTCTGTTGATCCTTAAATCTACAGACATGCCAAAACCCAAAGAGAGCTAGTAATCAAAGTTATTGACTCTCAAGTACTTCACAGCCATTCAAGGTTTTGTCCCTCAGCAAGCCTATGAGTAAGGAAGGCACTGTTGTTTTGCCTCTGAAATGCTAAAGTGGGTCACTGCAAACGCATGCACTAAATTTGTTCGTTGTACGTGGCTCACCAGGACCCCACGGCTCCAGTGGATGTGTCTTCCTTCCCATGCGTGCCTCACTACCTTTCCAGTCCACTTGGACCAAGCAGTCCATCCAGCAGAGTCACTAGTCAGGGTTCAGAGGGCAGATGGGCTGCCCAGGGCACAGAGAGAAAATGAACTGTGCCGTGCTTGGCGCTCTGAGGGAACTTGATTCCTTAAACAATATCCTCACACACTTTGCCTTCCTGACAGCTGAGTCGTGGAGCAGTGTGCAGAGAAGGACCTGTGCTGCCAGGTAAAGGAAAATGAGACAGTTATACCAGCATGACAAATTTCTGCTGATATGCAGTAAGGACACAGCCGACCTTAACCTTTTTTTCTGTAGGGCACAAAAACTTGGATGTGAGCCAGGCCACCACATGGCCAAGGGATCAGTATGGTGCATTTATCCAGGAACAGATGTAGCTGGGGAGATTAATAGCAATATGTGAAGAAGGAGTTAGGTACTATATTGAACCTGAAATAGTAACGATGAACTAGACATCCAAGATAAAATTAAAGACCATCGTGGTGAACATGCTTTCCACAAACTCAGAATTACACTCCTGTTTTTTGGTTTAGATGAAAATGATATTGGACTCAACAGTTAAGTAATCTCTGCAGTGACTGTCGTTTCCTAAGCCCCAAATTTTGTACAGTCTCTATGTATGTGCTCTTAGCTTTATTCATTAACATATGCGTTTATCTGTGAGAAGATCTGTATTCTCTTGTACAATCCTAAAATTGTATGAACCTGCAAGAAGAGCATGCAGTATCAGAATTTTACTATCAATAAAAGCAGTAGATAGAAACTGCTCAATTTTTCGGATCCAGGAAAACAGGGATCAGAAAGACCACTGTTAGGTCCAGTATGTGCTGCTGAAGTGGAAGTACAGAAACAATGTGGTAGTCAAAAAATTTAAGCAAAACTCCTCTTCGTGGCTCCCCTAATGATTTAGAAAATGCAACTATTCTTGTTCTCTTGTCTTCCTCCTCCCTTCATTTTGTAATAATTATGGCGGTTTGTGATCAGCTATCCGTTATAATGAGGAGATAAGCAGGTTGTGCACAACTGTGTGTGGACAGGAACACGTCCAGTCTAGTTTTTCAAATGGAGCAGTGCTAGTCTTCAAGGATTAGAAATATTTGTAATTTTCATCTGCATTGGTTATCTTGGCTTTCCATTGCTACATTAGTGAAGAGCTGATTTAAAGAAATTTTGCACTTCTGGTTTGCTTTCTAGCGACACATCGTAAAGCAGTTTTCAAAGATAGTCATAATGAGTGTTTTACATATTGAGAAACTGAGTCCAGGCAAGTGATTTATTCAAAATTACGCAGTGAGGGATAGAACCCAGGTTTCCTGGCTCACAGTTCATTGCTCAAAGCACTATGTAATGCTAAGTTACTTTAGAGGATACCTTTAGATGGCAGAAAGTAACCGGAGTAGAATAGCATCTCCTCCTGCTATTCATGTGCAATGTGTGCAGTCAACCTCTCCATTTTCTCATTCCTCAGGGGGTCCATCATCTCTCACCTCCTGTTTGGCAGACCCTACACTAAGTAGTGCTGCACAGGGTTAAGAGAAAAGGAAGAAAGAACCAGAGAGAAGGGATGGCAGCTGTGCTGCAAAAGGGAACTAAAGCAGTCCTTTTTAGTCTACAAAGTGTTTAGCATTCACACTTTACATTTTAGAGGAAACTTTTGTCATGTCTATCACAGAGACACCACAGGCAAGGAAACCAAGGGAAAAATAATAATTAAAAATTCTTGCTCCTCAGGACTTGGCTGAGTTTGTTTTTAATTCTAATTTATTTTTGTAATTTTCCCTGTAAATATTCTTTTATTATTTATAATATTTATAAAGTATGAATTAAATCTGTGATCCCTCTTCCCCAAGTTCAGCCTCACTTACACCTTGAATAAACTCATTTATATCCAACATTTACAGTTTGCCAGTTAGCAGCTGTATGAATAATGGCAATGATTGCTGAAAAAGAAATTCCTTTAGTGAGGAGTGTTGAAAGGATAGACTTCTATGGGGAAACATGGGAAAGATGCAAATGCAGGTCTCAACTTTTATTCACTGTACCCTATTACAGACATTCTGAGCAATTTTTGTGAGGGTTTTTTTATGCCTTTATGTTCTAATAAACCAGTCAAAGGCAGAGCAGACTAAGAGGTTGTAAGCAGACATTTGATTCAGGAATTTTAATGGGAGTAGCTTAAAAAGATTCTACTGTAAATTCACTTTTTACCTGACATCATGCACATCTTTGTATAACTAAGTGTTAAATGGTATGGCTTCACATATATAGGAAGGCTGCTCTTCACCTTTCACTTTAGCTTCTTCACCTTTCTTTGTTATGTAGAGTACATTTCAGAGCTGTAGAGACCTTCTTCTTTTTCACTTTTTTTTTTTAAGCTATTTTTTTGTAATTGTGACAGCATTCACCCACCAAATATCTTCAAATAATAATTTGAGGAGGTTGACAAGGGCAGTTCATAAGAAGCAGAAAGTAGCATTATTGAATCAAGCTTGGATTAACTGCATTGACAAACACAGACCAGAGTGAAATTATTTTCCTATTACATTTTGATTAGTTTGTGGTTGTCTTCAATTTGTAATTTACCTTTTAAGAGAGTCTGGATTTCTCTGTGGGAGCCTCCCTGACAATATTTGTCTCGGCATTGTCAGTGGAGTATTGAGGTTCCAGACAAAGAAAGATTTTGTTTGTGGTTGGTGAAATCATTAAGATGGGATCCAAATCTGGAAGGCTTGGAAATAGGGAAGAAACTCATGTTGGGTATTTGTAGTGAAACACTAAAACTGGTGCAGGAAACACCTCCAGGAGGTCAGCTTGGTATGGTAGAATTTGCTCCAAATTCTTGTATTAAGTGTACAGCACTTGTGTACTCCTCCCACTTTACAAAGTATTTCACTTTATGATATGAAAATTAAAATTATAATACAGACATTTGAGAATATGTCATCCATATAACTTTACTAAAATCAATCAAAAAGTAGTTGGCCAATCCCAAAATCTTCAAAGAGGATGATGCTTTTTTATTCTGGACAGGATTGGGGGGGAAAAAAAAAAGCCCAAGAAAAAATTCTTAAACTTTTTTATAATCTACTTTCAATGGTATCCCAAGATGTTTCTTTACATTGCAAATCTGCTCCACCTCTCAAAGTAATGTAATATTTATGTATAATGAATGAGATTTTAATCTTGTTAGGCCACTGAGCTTGAAAGCAAAGTATATTTTTCTAGATTTATGGTATATATTTATTTTTTATTTACAGTTTACTAGAGTAGGAATTTTAATCTATTTCCCCTTGTCTGTCTGAGTGTTCCCTACTCCACTGATGGACTTCTCATCCTTCTGCTTGTTATGTTTCTTCCTGACTGGATGAAAAAAAAAAAAACCAGTTCCCCAAATGAGGAACTCATTCAACAGCAGGCACTGAAAAGCCTCCCACATATTTTCTTCCTGGCCCTGAACACAGCTCCAATGCCCTCAGACAGGACTGAACTTGGTTTTCTCACAGTAAGATAACTAACTTTATCACAAGATTGTCAGAAGAGTTACGTCTACTGCAGCAATAAAATGTGACTGAATTTACTAAAGTTATAAATAGGCAAGTGTCTGCATGCTGGATGTGCACTAAAATAATTTTTGGCTCATACGTCCCCCTGATTTTCAACAAGATAACAGAAAAACATACATGTATACAGTGCCCTTTGCAAAAGCCTCAGTCTAACCCGTCTCCTTAGAGCTTTTGATCCTTGATCGATGGAAATATGAAAGGAAACAAGAGATTACAAAAAATGATGATAAATTTGTATTATCACCTTATGAACTGTAATTCATAAGTATTCAATTGCTTTCAATTAAAAGAATAAAATCCACAACCCCCACCACCCCCCAAAAAAGAAGAAAAAAAAGTATATTTGAAGAGATAACAATAAGCTATTCTTGACCTAGGTGGAGCCAAAGAAATGTTAGACAAAAGACAAAATTTTAAATCAGGGAAATAATTGAATGACCTCTCCCTGAAAAACTATGTCATAAATTATCTTTACACTCTGTGGAAACATTCTCCTTTGCCTTTAGAGTAAATCAGACAATTTTCAGGCCAAACCAATTTTCTAAATCATAATTAGACAAGAGGCTAAAATAGGTCTTTGTAATGGAAGTGGGTTATAAATTTAACATGATATCCATAATTCATCCCTGAAGAAAGGTCCTTTACATTCTGAAAGCTTGGATAATACAACTTAAAGAGCTGGCCTGCTAAATGGTGTAACAGTCTATCTTGCTTAGTTTACTTTAGAACTTTGATTCATACTGTGCTCAGTTCTTTTCCCAGTGGGAAAGCTAGATTCTTAAACCTCTTTCTCACACTTATTAAAATAATTCCCTCCTCACCAGGACATCAGCCTTGGGCATGCCCAATTCTTTTGCTAATAATTTTGTCTTTTTCAGTCCTTAGATGAGTTCTGAATTATAATTGACTAGCAAAAAGCTTAATTTTTGTATATACACACAGAAATGCTTAAAATACTATGCTCATAGACGAAGAAAACATCCACTGCCATTCAATAGAGCATTAGGCATTTAGCACACACAAAAGAGTGGGAAAGACATGTTTAAATGACTATGACAAATATGTCAGTAACCAAGTATATGTTTGAAAAACTTTTACCTTTTAAAAAAGTGAGTGGCAAAACATATATTTTACATAGCAAAATTAAAAACTCTTGATATTTCACCAAGTAGCCAATTGAATTTTCAGATTTCACTCATTATGTCAACCTTCTGCCAATTAACATTAAAACTAATTCATTTAAATCATTTTTTTTAATTGCAGTTTCATTAGTAAGAAAAAGAAGAAAGGGATTTTCTCCATAAACTGATAACAACTATATTTTCCAAGAATTTTTAAAGAATATATCGACTTTAATTGTGCCACTGTTTCCTTTCATTGTACAGAAAAATTTATAGTGTTTCTATTTTTACAGCATTGCTTCCACTGCTTCAGGTACTGATCAGAAGTTTCTACAATGCAGATCAGAGATAGTTACCATGAAATAAATCTGACAAGCTCTTGCTCAAGGCCAAAGTAGTTCATTTGCAAAACAACACAGGTACCAAAGTAAGAAAGCCAGGGTTTCTGTTACAGTAGATTCTAAATCTGTCCTTTAGCTAAATGACACAGTGGTCCTCAACAGAGGAAATCATCACTCTCTCTAACACCACTGCACCAGCAAGCAACCTGCTTGCTGGATCCTTGACAATATTTCACATTTAAAGCATTTGCCAAAACCACCGACCACTTGCTTTGCTCTTACAACAAATTTGCTAAGTCCATTCCCTTTTTGACCTCATTTTCAGAAACTGTGTTTCACCATTCTGGTCTTTTTCTAGGCCACAAGCAAGAGTGGCCCCATGCCAGCATTGTTTGTCTCACTCAGGGCTGTTTTGAGAATGTTGAATCAACATCTAATTGAGCAGACAAGCTGTCTCTATTTGCCCCTGCATATCCATTTGTGGTTTTTCATCCTCCTGCAGAAAGACTTTCTCATAATAAGCCTTTGATTAGATTGCAAGCTCTTAAAATCAGGTATTGTCTTTCTACTAACTGTGTGTACAGATCAACTTTAATAAGGCCTTGAAACTTGTTTGGCCTTCAGTCAATACTGTGATAGTAACAGATGATAAGTTTATCCGATTCCTGACTTTCAATACTCCTCTGTTTTTCTCTACAACACACTGAATGCTGCCCCTGCTGCAGCATTTCTTTTTTTTCTGCTGTAATTGCCTTCCCTTGCTTATAACCTAGTGAATAATATATGTTCACATTAGAGTGTTTGGCCCTGTGGGAGGACGTTCCAGTCACCTCAGTGGTTTTTTTCAAACATGCTACTGTATGTGACACAATGAGATAAAGAAAGTAAACAACCAGATTGCAGTTTGAATGGGTGCCACTGCTCAGATCTATGAATGCCTAAACAGAATAAAGAACCTTTCTGGTCAGCACCGTGTATTTGATAATTGGAGAAGTATCTTGCACTTACTTTAATTGTTTTGATTTGAGGGATGTTCAGAACAATGGAATGAGGATTATTAATGTTCTCTGAGCATTTTACACATGAAAAAAGTGAGGTCCTCTGAGGTAAAATGACTCATACAAGGTCACACAAAAAACCAGTAGAAAAAGAAACATAACTTGTTTTTTGTATTGCTATCTAGAATTAACCCCATACATAATAGGTGATATTCCAGGGAAGTCTAACACTAAGATTTTACTGAGTTCTGTGGTTCAGGGCAAGAAGGCAGGTCACAAAATATTTGCAATGTTCTTACGGTATAAAGCCTGTTACAAAAATTGAGTAATGTGATTGCACGAGACCTACAAAGGCAAAAAGCGTGCTTAAACCCAGAAATATGAAGGCTTGCAGCTTCTTCAGTCAGAGCACGAAGTGGGGAATGTGACACTTGGGCGAGTAACCTCTCCTTTATACCGTGCACTGCATTTGCCCCATGATTGGAGGTAGCAAACTCAAGGACAAAGGGAGCAAGGAGTAAGCCATTGGTAATCTTATCGTGTAGCTTCTTCAAAATATTCCCCGCAGTGCAGAATTGTTCCAAGTTGCACATGCTGTGTGTTGCTGAGTGAGGAAACGGGCTGCCGTGCGCCGAGGTGTATTGAGAAGAGAGAGAAACCCGGTGACCTGCTAATAGGCATGCTGTGTGTGGTCTCTCCTGCCTACCAGTCCCCGTATTACTGATCAGCTGTCTCCTTTTCAAACCAGACGCTGCTTAAATTTTACTGATTGTTGCAATGGTTTTGAGTATGGGAGACAAGCAGTTTATAAATGTTTTTCAATAGCAAGTGACTCCTATACGTCTCAACAGGAGCAACTTTCTTCTTGCTCAGTTCCCTCTTTTCACTCTTCACACTGAACACAGATTAGCTGTTAATTAAATCAAATACAGCACTCCAGCAAAGCTGGCTTTTAAATCTAATACTATGAAAAATAAAACCAAAACACATACTTAAGGCTATTCTTAAAATGTTGGTCTCTAATGTTTGTCAGCTATGCAGTACTTTTGTATCTCTTTAGAAGCCTTGATTTTTGAAAATTATGAGAAAATATAATTTGCACTTATATCAGGTTAGATATTGTAGGACTATATTTTCTTGACATCTTCAAAAAGTAGGAAATCATCAACCTCTGGATAAACAACAACAACAAAAAAAAGTGGAGCTAGTGCTTTACTTGGGCACACATCCTGGGATCAGCCACGAGAATTTCAAAGTATGACAAGAAATATCCACATGTAGATCTGTTCTTAGGACCTCAGCTTTCTCGTGGTTAGTTTTCTTACCTGTCTGAAAGGCTATCAAAAATACAATGATGTGTGTAAAGTGCTGTTAGCTTCACTACAGGAATATATGCTCAGTAATAGCTAGGGAAAATGTTGACACAAAGAAATTTTTTTCTGCTTATTTTTCTTTCTGTTTGGATGGCGGTATAGATAGGAACAAACTGAACAATTTAAAAACATTAATGTCATAGTAAATAACTGGATAACTGTGAAATTGTAGACAAAAAACCATAGAAATAAAATTCATGTTGCTGCATTTTTAAATTCTTCAAAAGTGTAGTTCAGTGAACACAAAGAAAAAAATTAATTAAAGGATAAGATACATTTTAAACATAAGGATATATCACTGCGTAATTTTTATATACAAATAAATCATAGAGAATACATGGCAATAAGCCTTGGAAGTAGCAACTACAACTGTTGTGGAAAAGGGACCAAAAATCCTGTAAATGAACAGGATAAGCAGCCTGTTGCTGTATGAGATCAGTACAAAAACTGTTTACAGGTGTGTCTGTCTAGCTACATATCTTTCCTCACCAAATTACAAGGATCTCATAGTTTAAATATTCCTATTTATTTATTTTTTTAATTACAAAAAAGGTAATTCTAGTGGCTCGGGGAAGACAGCAGAGTACAGTGGGAAAAATAACATCTCGTGACATGCTAATGGTGAGTAAATTTAACATTAATACCTTTTTTTAATGAACCATAGTTGTTTGCTGTTTTTCTCATTTCAATGTTGCATCATAGACTGTTTTATGAATGTTTTCCATAAAATAATGTGGGGCATTTTTAATATTTTTAATAATAGTGTGCTGAATTTGGATAGTTTCATTTGCAATTTAAGTAATGCTTTGTTCTGATGAGATCTCTGGAGGTGGTTTTGACATTTAAAAGTGATGTGAAGAGATTCAAAGTGATTAAAGCTGTCAAATGTTACCCTAATTGTGTGACTGCAATCTTTTCAGCCTCTTTCAGTGAGTGTATACATTATACACGCTGCACAGCACTTCTGTTTAGATTGAGGTTTTTTATTAATGCCATCCTGATTGACAGAAATTATTGCAAGATCACAAGTGGAACTGAATTAGTTTGCCACTGTATTCAAGCAACATGCATAGCCATGAACTGTTAAGATGCAGTTATCTACTTAACGTAGTTCTTCCTCCTTTTCTTCCAAAAAACCAATGTTATGGTAGTGACAGATGATATCCTTCACTTTTATACTGTCATACTAGTTCATAGGAATAAAAAAGTTTTGCCCATATTAGAATTATTTTAACCTTCAGTTTGTATTCAAAATGCTACTTGACAGGTCATTTATTTTAAATATGGTTTCTAGCTAAGAAAAGTATCAGATATATTCTAATTAATTATGAACAAGTCGGATTTTCATGACTGATATTTTATTAATATCTTGCTATGTATTCATGGAAGCTGTAATACTTATTGATACCTTCTTGTCCATTAAAAATAAGAAGGCTTCAAGACCACTTTGATATCCTTAGATATTCATGTCTTAGCTATCTGGAGTAGTAGTCTTCCAATTATTTAAGAATATTTGGATAGGTAGTCAGGTTTTTTTAAGGTAATTACATCCAAATGCAGTACCGGCTTCATAGATTTCTCTTCCTATACTAGCAGGAATAATGGGTAAAAATTAAATATTTCATGATTTTTTTTTTTTTATCTTGCAGAATACTTAGTGATGGTGGTGCGGTTTAAAAACTTCTGTGTAACAACTGTTCAAACAGCCAGAATAAAGCGCACTGTGTTTGCTTATGACAAAATGGCTGGTAAGATGCAACAAAACTTAGATGGCTGGAACCATAATCAGGAGTTTGTTGCAATATTGAATGCAACAACAATTATGTTTCTGAGGGTTCTTTAGACAATGAATGAAGTGTCTGCTGGCCTCCACATTTCAAGTGACCACACAAATACCGGAAATCTTGAAGCTCCTATCTCACATATCCTGATTAGTCATGCTGCCAGAAGAGCTAGGCAAACATGTAGGCTCAAAAAGAAATCAAAATGAGTCTTAATACTGATGATGACAGCAGCAATTACTATGACAAGATTATCTCAACTGAAAATGTAATCGTGAGGACATCATGCTACAGAGAAAAGTTTTTAATGGGCTCCAAACTCTAGATCAAATACTGTTACAGTTAGGAAATGGCAATATTTGTTAATATTACAATTTGAAAGAAGAAAGAAAAAAATCTGAGAAGGGTAAAATTTGGGTACAACTCCTGCAGAAACATGTTACAAAGAAGCAAAGACATACAACATACAGACATTCATAGTTTTGTTTATGCGTAGTTAGAGGACGGTGGATGGCATTTCAAACAGCCATTTCATTCACGCCTATCTTGTAGGTAGGATGGTCACAGTGAACAGGTGTAGGGGTTATCACCTCTTTCATTTTCTGCTTTTTTTTTTTTAGTACTTAAGCAAGACCCTGAGAAATATTTATGTAGGATGAGTGTCAGTAGCACTAAGCTACCAGGCAAATAATGCTTTAAAAATTGCCCAACAACTGCTACAAAGAGATAGGAGGTAATTCTACAAAGGAATTTTTTTCCCCCTTGTGTTGCCCAGTTAGATTTGCTTGCAGCTTTCTCCAGCTCAGTGACTCATTGTTATCTGGACTACAGAGAATAGAAGAATTAACATTTGAAATGTTAATTGTTTTAGTAGTAAATTATTATATTGCTTACTCATTGGTGGTAAATTATTTTCAGGCTATTTTAATGCCATGTTTTGCACTGAGGGAATTATTTGTGTCATTGATACCTTTGGAATGTTGTGCACTTTTCAGTCATGTTGCAGTCTCTTGACAACATTGTTAAGAATTAATTATAATTCACAATTATAATGGTTAACAATAAAGCTCAAGTTTCGATGGCTTTAACGTCTGATGAGGGTAAGTAATAGAGTTGGGTGAATAATTCATAGTGAATAATTTATTCAGTGAATTTGCCAAATAATGTCTGCAAATAATTCTTTAGATTATTTGCAAGCAGTTCATTGTCAGTATTTCCACATTTGAAGTTTGAGCTCATCAGAATGGACACATGGTCTTTATGGTTTTACCGCGCTCTTGGTAGTAATTCTAAACCAGAGTATTTTAATTTACAGAACTGATCATTTGCTTTTTACAAAATGTTTTCCAGTATTTTCTTTAAACTGAGCAATAAAGCAATTGGCTAAAGTGCCTTTACATTAAAGATTAAATTAGAACTATTTAGATAGTATTTTCTAAATTAGTTATTTTCAAATTCAGATTTAATTATTAAAGAATTATTGTCATTTTTAAAGTACAACTCACTCTTTCTCATAGTTAGCGTTACCTTAGAGTAGAAGCTGCATCTGGTATTGGCTGCCTGTAATTACGGGCTGGGGAGGTGTCTGAAAATGTTCAAAATTCAGCATTCTGCTGATAGGTTTGATTTTGTTGTAAAACAGAAAACACATGGCATCAGAAAGCTAACATGATTCAGCTAGGCTTAACTAAACTGTGTCCTTGATCAATGTTTTAATTACCTCCTCATCCAGCTGCCTGTTATGGTGACCGTGCTTCCACATTATTTCACATTACTGGGTAAATACCTCGTGTTGCCACTGCGTATGTTAATTCATCTCTGTCGCTCAGGCTGCAACACTGCCACTGCTTTATTCCCTCCAAGCTGACTTTTGGAACCAGCAAGTGTGCAGCTGCTGGAAGCTGTGCTGAAATGAGGCTGCACACAACTCTTCTGAGGAAGAAGCTGCCTAACTGTTTCATAGCAGGAGCTGATGTTTTGAAAAGAGGGAAAGCGAGAGTGAAAGATTTTAACTCGGTCCCGTCCCCCGTCCCC
>VZRN01005936.1:3655767-3666738 GCA_013397935.1 Dasyornis broadbenti | reverse complement strand
AGTTCTCTGTTAAATGAACATAAATCCACAGAGGAGTTTTATGTAACTCCACGGTGACAGAGCATGCTGTTATCAAGCATATAAAAATGTAGGAAGAACCACACTGTGTCAGACCAAAAGTTCCACCTTGCTGAATATTCTATCCTAAGAGCTAACCAATAGCAGATGTTCAGGGAGGAATATAGAAAATTCATGAGTACAGAAGTCTCAATCCCCTCTGTGTTAAATCTCCCAGCGTTCCCAGCTTTGTGAGCTGGAAGTCCATTGAAAACTGCCACTGGTAATTTTCCTAAATAATTGCCCAGGCTGGCAACTGACAAGTTTATGCAGCAAGAATTATTCAGTTCTGAATGAATTTACATCCTCAGTACTCACAAATTTACAAATCCCTCAAAATTATTACATATATTTCTCACATATCTGAGTAATTTCTATTATACTCATTGAAAGAATCCATCTGCTGGGCAGATGCACTATCAAACACCTTGTTTCTGCCTTACACACACTGAAAAATGCCTTGTGGTATAATTATAGTAAAGAAAGCTTTTTAATCTTAAGTAGCACTTTCTCCGTACCTGTATGCAGATTTTGTGAAAGCCACCAGACTGTTTGTGCTGTCTGAGGGAAGCTCACGCCAAAGCTCTTTGCATCCCGAGACTGCTTTTGTATTAGTGGCTTTTCAGAGCTTGAACAGGGAAAAAAAATGAAATATGTAAAAATCAACTAAACTTGCACCCAGTGTAAATATATAGGGAATAAAGATCCTCTGTTAGGAACTATAGAACACTCTACTTTAGCTGGGGTAAAAGAATCCATACTTTATCCCTGTAATATCTGCAAAGTTTTGGAGCAGGCAGGGTAAGACTACAGTGATGATTCTGAAGACCTGTCATAGGCTTCATGTATTACATGGAAAAAATTAGTCCTAAAAGAAAAAAGAAACGTTGAGTTGTTACTAACTAACTTTTACTAGGTATGTGTGTACTTCATGTCTTCTGTAAATATGTGTAAATATTTCTTTGGATATGAAATCACTGAACATGAAATAAATTTAGGAAGTTTGGCTACAGTAGTATCAGTGTGCTTAGTCTTTGGGCGTGATCCATTTGAAAAGGCACAATCTCAGCTCTTTTACCAGAGCTGCTCTCTTACTACTGAACACCTCACACACCAAAATTGCCATTCTGAGATAAAAGTCTGACTAAAAAGGTCATCCTTCAGTTGAGGTCTGAGAACTTTAAAAGTTCAATCCTTGTCAATCATTGAGAGATTTTCAGATCTTGGCATTGTCCATCACACAAGAGCATAACAGTCCTGATATCTTGCTCTTCCCAAAGTACAGAAGATCCATCAAATGAAATGCTAGTTTGGGCTGAATTTGGAGACTGACTTAAGGAGAAAAAAAAAAAGAAAATAGAAAAAACCCACCAGTTCTGTATACTTTAGAACATAATGCCTTAGAGAAATAAGAAAGGACAAACTGGAAAATGACTGATGAAGTCCTTTTAATCTATCCTCAATTATGTAGGAAATTTGATTTTTTCTAATAGGGAAATAACATAGGCCCTGTGTCACTCACAGCACAGATGGCTGTGAAAATGTGAAGGCTATTCATTTAAAGTAAAAACACACCCTCATAACAACAACACAGAAGACGGCAAAAGAAGCATTTGCTACGTATTAAACTACACTTTCCCAGAAATGTTTTGTTTAGCTGTTCAAAATGCTTAGTTAAGCATGGACATTTCAGATTAGCAGATTGTACTGTTTAGGATGTGAAATTTGAAAAGGAGGTGGAACCAGGGACTTTCAAAATGAGATAGTTAATACATCTAAAATTACATAGAGAGTACATTGATAGACAAAATCAATGTATTTTCCAATAGATGACAATTTTTAAGTTTCATCCTCTTCCAAAATGCAAATTACTGTCTGAAAAGATGCATTTTGCAGGATTGTGCTCTCTTGTGCGGTCTGGGAAGTGGCTGAGGATGCTGTCCTCAGTCTCTCAGTCCTCTTCATATTCCAGTCACAGAAGATGGACCTGAACAGGAAAATGGGGGTGATAGGTAGGAGAAGGAAGACACAGTGTCTCAGAATCTCTTTTAAAATAAAGATTTCAAGCTACTCTTGCTATCAGAGAAGTGGTGACCTTAGGCTTTCTCTTTTCAAGGGAAGGGGTTGTAGATGCTCTTCATCATGAAAGGGGTGTGAATGGCCTGCAAAAAGCAAAGATTTCCTGTGTGTGCCTTAGGGCACCAATAAGCCTCAGGAAGGTTCCACAGTGAATGCGGGTTTTGTCTTGCTTATTCAGTAGCAGACCAACAGTCCATCAGCGTGGAATGCATGCAGGTACAATGCCAAGCACTTAGGTAGTCCAGAGTCAATGTTTCAGTATAAAGTAGTTCAGCTGCTGTTTCCAATATTGTATAGAGTAATTTTAGGCTCGTGGGAAAGAAAACTTGGTAAAGGAATAGCTTATTCAGGGCTCTCTACAACCAATGACTGCAAAAAAGTTTTTCAGACACACATTTCACAAAACAAACCTTGCCTCCTGAAAGCAAACCCGCTCTGCAGACTGGAATCCTGGTGTGCTGTTTCGGTATGCTGGAAATATACACTCTAAAGTATGTAGTAATGCTTCAGGAGAAGGGAATAAGAGTAGGCTGAATGGCTGGAGGGGGAGAATGAGTCTGTGAAAAGATAATATTTAACACTTGTGGGTAGCATTTCATTTTCCTTCTACTTCACAAACATTGACTGATTAATAATCTCACAGCAATACACTGAGTCAGGTAGTACATTTCCTTCCTATTATTATTCCCAGTTGGTGGTGCTATGGAATGTATAGAACTAGATGGGGATGGAGGGGACACATCAAGAGCTGTCTGAATTCTCAGTAGTATCCTAGAGAATTCTTCCTTATTATTTTGATTTAAGCAAATTTTAGCTTTTGAAATCAGAGCCCATAGAGTGCCTCATTAACAACATTTTGCTGGCAGTGCTTCCATTTTTTCATTTCCAATTATAAGGCAACAAGTGAGCTCTTTCTTTGTGTACAACAGCAATGCCAGTCATTCGTGTTTGCAATATATTTGTTGTTTCTGTTGGTGGAGGGAGAGGAAAGAGGCTCTGAGTACAGGCAGTGAGTGGAATGCTCTCAGCAGCTGTCACTGCTGTCAATTACTTGGTTTTCATTTATAAAAGGCAATATGGGATCTTTAGCTTTTATAGTACCCAAGAAAGGCTGGTTGGTGATTATTGATTTTATTTAGTCCAGGGGAGCTGCTCACACACAGACTACAGTGAGTTGTGTGCTTCCTGCTGCTAGCTCTCCTGCCACTTACTGTTTTCAATTATTTATAAAATCCAAGGCACATCACAGAACAGTTCAGCACAGTCTCTGAGACAGGCTGCTATTACAGTGCTCCATCCATGTGCCTACCATTTCTGTAACAGGAATTGACATGAGCAAATTGCCCTAATGAGGTCTGATGCATTATGAAGGCCTGGACAGTAGAAAACTATACAAATTCTGGTATAACTATCACAAGCTGCAAGTGCCATGGTCATCACTTTCCGAAGCAACCACCAATTTAATGTGCTCTTCTACAAATGGGCCCATCCATTTTGTGTTTGCTCTACCTTCTCTAAGTGCCTTGTGTGGATAACGATATGAGCTCATCTGTTTTCTTCGGTGACAGAGAAAATGCTAAAAGTGGTTCAGAAAAGTAAAAGAACTGTTTTTCTTCACTCAAAAGATCCATGAAAAGTTGTCAGTGAGGTCTTCAGAGGAAGCTTGATTGCAGGAATATATTGAGAGGAGAAAAAAAAATTAGAAAGAGCTTTACGGGAAAAGAGAACCAAGAAGGCATTTCTGGTCATACTTGTTTCCCACGTTTTTCCTTGGAGATGAAAGCTATGAAAGAATGAGGAGCTGAACTCCTTACTATTTCCACCCTCAGTTCTGGGAGCTAAGAGCAATCATTAAGGCTGTAGATGAAGCAGGACAAAAGATCAACAGATCTTGAAGAAGGGCCTCTGATTCCAGAAAAGAAGATTGGATACAACTGAAATTTTGTAGGAATTTTTATCACTCTGGAAGGGCTTAAGATGTTCTAGTTATCTTCAAAGCTACATCAGGAGAGAGAAAACGTCAATTACCATTGTTCAGTGAAGAGTAAGCAGAATATAAAAGATCTGGTAAAAAAAAAAAAAAGGGAATTAATTAAAAAATAATTTGTTGACTTGCAGAGACAGAAGTCTAAAGTATCTTATGAAGTATTTCCACACACGACTGTTTTATTTATATTTTAAATAAAATTTAAATTATTTTACTTGTATTGGATACCCAAAGATATTTTTAGAAATACAGTACATAACTCAGATTATGGGAACCTTATTAATTTGCTTTCATACAAGGGTCTAAAATAATTCTGTCCAGAATAGAATATTCATATTGCTAACGATCACAGAATATAGGGTCTAGTAGTGGCATTAGGAACTCGTAATGCTGAAAAGTGAGCACAATATAGTAGGTGCAGGTTGTTACTTTCAAGAAGCTGACAAAATTTTTCTCATTTAATGCTATTAACCTACCTTTTTACAGTACGTTACATATAAGTCACTTCTTTTGTATTTTTTCCTTTCTCAGAATTGTGATCTTAACTTCATAGTTCCTTTTCCCCAGAAATGTGTAGGTAAAACTTTGTCCCTGATATATATTTTTTTAGGTTTATGTTTCAACTGCTATAGATTTGCTCTTTAAATAATGTTCTGCTTTCTTTTTGTCTCAGTATACCCCTACCAGAAGTAATACAGCTTTTAACTACATTTCCATGAAAATTGCTGAAAAAATGCTTCTGAAATTTACTTTGAAAGTAGATTTACAATTTTGGTGTCACTTTGTAAAGGAATTTTTTAGCTTCATAAGTCATACAACTGAAGTTGGCATAGGAAGCAACTACAGAGAACACTGTACAAGAAGGAATATATATCTATGGTAAACTTTGTGTAGTACTCTTTCGGCTGCAGACCCAAGTACTTTCAGAGGTTTCTTTTTCTAAAGGGGACAAATTTTTGAACTATAGTTTTCTTTAAGAGTCAGCCATTGATAATGGAGTTCATATCATCTTCCCAGGATGCTGATACTAGAGGTAAGGAGCTAGATTCACTTTTCCAGCCCCTGACAAAAAAAATTAAGTGGCATAAGAAACCCAAACATATGAAGGAATGTGTTCCACATTTTCAAGGCCTATGTGCACTGTAAGAAAAGGAACTAAGATACCAGAAAGCCACATTGGAATGAATAGAAGTTTCATCGTTCATGTCAGTAGAACTTATAATCAGCCTACATTAAAAAAAAAAAAAAAAAACGAAACAAAACAACAAAACCTATAAAAACCTTCTGCTTAAATGTAATAAATGTTTCAAATTTCTTGTCAGCACTTGTTCATCCAACAACTTATTGAATCAAATATGATGTGCGTTATAAAAAATATCATGCAAGGAGAAATACAGGAAAGTGGCACTGTGTAAATGACACAGTAAAGAATGAAGATGCAGTTCTAGACTTTATTCCAAAAAAAGTGCTGTTTGGGGATGCCTTCTGTCCCTTGTCTGAAGACTTGCCCTGAATATGCAGGATCAAACTCAGACCAGGAGGCTTGACCCCAAGGATCATCTTTCAGGGTCAAGCCTTGTAACACAGTCTTCGCTTTTGTACAGGTAGATCTTATTTTCATTCTTTGTCTTAATTTTAATCATCTGAATACAATTCATAGAACCAATTTCATGACAGATTTAATGTTTTCCCTAAATACTTAAAACAAGAAGGTGAACTGTAAATGTGTTGGAACTGTAGGAGAATGTTCATAAGAGTACCCATAATGATAACATTATACACTTCTTGCTCTGATTTTTTTTTAAACCATATTTTTGTTATTGTGTTTAAGATAATAATCTTAGAGGACATAAGGAAGAAATTTGATCGCTTTTGTAGCATTTGTTGCAAGTGAGTCAGTCAAAATATCAGATAGGAAAGATCTGGTTTGTGTTACAGTTTATAAATAGTTGCTGCTTTTAAAGACAGATATGTGATTCATACACTAAATTTTTTCTTTCCTAAAATGTACTAGAAAGCTTGAAAAACAGTAAGATAAAATGCTTATTTCCTTTGAAGGAAGATATCTTTGAGCTGAGGCATATATTATACTGGGAACCTTTTGAAGCCATAAAATATGGAATAAAGGCAATATAAAGACACTTCAGAGTAATTATTAAAAGCAGTCATCAGCCTGTTTTTACACTAGAGCACATGTATATGCTCATTAACACAAGTACAGTGGCTTGGGATAGATGTGGAGGAGCTTCCTGTGTGAATTCACCTTCAGAATCACAGTCCCAGTAGCAAATTGTGCATTTCAGACTGTAAAGTGTATACATCCATTGACACAGAGGGAACAAGAAGTCTAAAGAATACTGGAACCTGAAAACTAAGTATTCTCTAATAGCAAAGGCATTTTAAGTTTAACTAATCTAAGATTAAATAAAAATTGTATTACTAGGAGATCACTGCAATCAATTGGTAGTTTTTGCATTCAGTCTAGATTTTTACAGATCTAGTTTCTCTCAAATTAAATAGCAATAGGTATAGTAACAGCAATAACAATAACAATAATGAAAATGCTTCTATAGATTTGTAAAAACATATTTATAGAAATAGGAAATGTTCAGCTGAGTATCCTATTTGTGTGACAATGGAAGTTCAGATTAGAGAAATCACTTATATTAAAACTGTTGTAAAATCCTTCCAGCAACTAAGAAAGGTAGTTATAGAGTTTACCTTAAATTGAAGCAGACTTCTTGGGACTTTCCTTTTTCATTTTTCTTTTTAAAAAATAATTTTATATATATATATATGTATACATATCCCCATTTTACCTTTGCTATTTCCTGAAACCCCAATGAAGTCACTAAGAGCCAGATAATAAACCTAAGTTATGCGGTGATGGAGTTGTTCTTGTGAACACTCCCAGATTTGTTTACAGGGAAATCAGTCCTCTTAACTCAGAACACCTACTATTTTTTACAAAAATAAATTTTCAGCCCAAGTTTCACTTGTACTTCTAGACATTAAGAAAATATTTTCCTCTATTTAAACATGTTCTTCTACTCTCAAAATAGAAATGGGAAATGAAGTGGAATTTTCTGTATATCACAGCAAAATTTCTGAAGAAGGCTCGTGTAATCTTGTAGACAAAGTGCACCTGGATGTCAGGCAAGTACTTTTAATAAAATTGTAGAGGTGGTTTTAGAAATATCTAGCTAGACATCTGTGATATGTAGACATCATAAGGTTAGTCATCCTTCATGAGCAAAATGGTTCTATTATGTGGTTTTAGAACAAGCTGAGTACATTAAAGATAAAAGTCTTGTCCTGTCAAATTCAGAGGGGAAATCAGTCGGATTGATCATGTTAATACATTACATGAAAAATTCTTTTAGATGGGGATTTCACTAAGACAACAGAATGGACCATGCAGTTTTAGTCCCTTGGAAACTGTCCTATCAATATAATGGAGGTAAACATTTAATTTGAAAACTTCTATTTTCTCCAGCATTCAATCATTCTATCATTGCCAAAGATTGTGAATTTAATTACTATATGACCATAAACTTGACCATACTTTCTTGCTCAGATCCATAATCAAATAATCCTACCAGAACTTATATTTAATTTGGTATGCACTGTTTCTTTTTGAAGTTAATCCTTCAGAGAGTTTGAAAAACTGTTACTTCTACAGCCAGCCATGGACAGAGAATGCAAAAGGAACGTTTATCATTAAGAGTGTTCTTTCCACAGAAACCATCATCAGCTTTGATAAACAGATAAAACCTGGTAAAAGTTTGATACACATAGCTGCTTAATTTTCTGATATCAAAATATTAACTTCTATGCAATGAAACTTTGTAATAAGTGGAATAATGAAATTCTGTCAGGAGTTCTGAAGTTTTCACAATGACTGGGCACACAGCTAAAGAGAACACATTTTGTGTTGGAATTTATTATAATCAAACTCTCAGTAAACCATGTAGCTATTGAAACATAAAGCCTATATCCATGGAAAACCTGAAAAATTAACATTTATTTAGTTTTACTGAGAAAATTCTTAAGCCATTTTCCAGAGTGCTAAACCCTGGGGTTTTTTTCTACTTGCCAATGAGTAAATAAATAGCGATTATTTTATATTATACACTTAAATATGTAAACCTCACAAAAATTGAATGGCTCATTAACTCAAAGTGCAAGTTTAGGTATTTATTTAAAAATCTATCAAAAATTAGAAGGTCTCATGACCAGCTTCTCAACCCTTTTAAACTAATGAATCCCTATGAAAGTCAATGTCAATGGGCATAGGGGAAATCTGGTTGCTGATGCACGTATAGTTGAAGGATCTTTTTTGAGCCAGATGACATTCTTATTCAGGAAATGAAGCAGGAAACGATTCATTAACAGTGGAAGAGTACAAACCTAGTGAAAAACAAACAAGGCACAGTCAAAGGATCAGACATCAAATGGATGAAAATTGTCCGAGCGCCATTAAAAATAATGTCACTAGACATCAGCTGAGGTTCAGGACCTTACTTCTTTAATTAAAGTTAATTCCAAGATATAAAACAAGGTCTACTATCAGACTTTCTGTATCATTGCATAGCTCTTACCTACACTATTTTAATCAATTGAAATCCAAACTGATCTTATTAAAAATAGATTAGTGTTCATCAATATATGGAGAGTCCTTAATATAAGAAAAACGTATACTTGAATCATAAAATTATTTTCTAAACAGAAACATAAAATCATTTACTACGTGCAGAGGAGCTGTTCAATGAAGTTGAACCTTTCCTCAGCTCAGTGGCTGTAATAAACCTGAGGCCTGTGGGCTGCCTGAACAAATTAACAAACTAGACTAATTTTTTCAGAATGGACAGAGAGACACAAAGGCAATTTTGTTCTGAGTTGTTCAGGACAGATACCTAAGAATATAGAGCTGCACAGTGCATACTGAGGTGATTCCACTGGAAATACGGAGAATGGTTTTGTATCTCATTAAAATGTCTGTAATTAGAACCAGTCATATGTTTTCTAAAGCAATGGACACTTTTAATCTAGGAAAAAGCTGGATAGTAAGTATAGGAAAGTCCACGTCAGCTTTTACTAAGGTTAATTGGGGTGTGCCAGGAAGAATGTCAGCTTGAGGGCTTCCCTAAAAGCTGTGGTCTTGTTTCAGAATCTATTCAGAATGACTTCTACATTCTGTTGCTTCATTTCTTTTACTTGTTCCCTGCTTTGCCTGATGCACAAAGACAAAATCGTAACGTGTGGAATCTGGTTTTTTGTTTAAGTTGCTAGGAACTCCTGGCTATTAGTAAGGGAACACAGGCTCTCTCACAGTCTTAATTTTTAGAGGTCTCCAGACAGGACGATATGGCAGCACTACATTTAACCTGTACAGAAAGCTGGCATAGCCTCTCTGTTGCTTCACATCACAGCAAGTAATTTATTCATTCAATGCAGAGAACTGTTTTAAGGCTACTGCTTAAGGAGTAGAAAGTTCCTCTTTTTACCAAACTAAAAAGTTGGACAACATCTTAAATTGATAAAGAAAGAAATGAAACTATCTCTTAACCTCTGGTGAACAAGATGATTTTCATCCCAATGGAAGTCTCTTCATACATTTCATGCAGCACACACCATCAGTGCTCCCAATAAAGGCAGTGATTTTTCAGCTAGAAAAACACTTGTCACAATTTATATGGTTCAAATAGGAGGTAGACTTGGATAGAGCAGAGCAATCCAATTTGAGCCACAGGTAGCTGTAACTCTAGAAATGTGTGCTTTTTCATTAAAAGACCTTCAGGGTTAAAGTCATGTCTGAACAGCTTAAGATTCACTGAGATACAATCTGAGATAACAACTGAAACATTCTTTGGGCTACCAGGATCTCTGATATTAGTGTGAAATAGATCACAGATGAAAGAGTAAACCCCAAAGAATTAATACATGGAAATGAGCTGATAAGCTTGGAAAAAATTTTTTTGCCTTTCTCCAATATTCTCATTTAAAAGATTTCAAGTAGATTTCAGTCATTCTTTTTATTTTATGTTTACTAAAAAGATATATAAAGAAATGGAATTATGACAAGTCTTTTAAAATTCAATGAATTTCTATTGTGAAACCATATTTCAATAAAGACAAGAAAATCCATTGCCAGGAATAAGGCTATATTTTATCCCTATTTAGATATCAGATATTACAGTCACAAATGCAGAGAACATTTCTGCAGGTCTCAATTTGAAAGTACGTTAATAAATCTGAGGAAAAATATAGTTTTTCTTCCTGTAGAGTAGCTTATTAACTTGTACTGTGAAATCTGAAATGGGATTTAAATAATAAATTGTGGAACTTAGTGTCTGCCCAAGATAAAACCCTAAGGGGTATCCATTCTCTCTCTTTTTACTTTTATACGGCAAGTTAATGAGGCCAAAAAGAAAGCAAGAATTGTTTCTCCTGTACGGACAATCACTGCCCTTCTCTTTGCACAAATATCACTGGGATGTACACAGATATTTCCTTTATTCAACCCCCAAAGCCGTAAGGAAAAGAAAAATCAGAGCATTAAGATCTCAGGGGAAAAAAAGGGGAATCCAAACATGAAATGAAGGGGTAATCCTGGGTTTAGAGCTTGAGAGTTGAAATCTAAAAATTTTTGACCTAATATTAAAAAATTGCTAAAATTCAGCTATTTAATTTCTTTTTTAACAGAGATCACACTTTATTATTAATGTTCAAGTTTGAAGATACCTTTCAAGTAGGCTTTACCAGAGGCTTTTGTTGAAAATCTGGCCTTTCATTGATCAGTCTGCCACTTATCTGTTATATTGGTTACAACAAAGCATGGGTCATCA
>VZRN01005936.1:3609385-3646729 GCA_013397935.1 Dasyornis broadbenti | reverse complement strand
CAAAACAAAACAATACAAAAACCAAAACCAAAACCAAACCAACCAACCAACCAACCAAATCTGTTATCCCTTCTTCCAAAATGTTTGCCACGTGTATGAGTGCATAGACACTTTGAATTTTATGCCAATTTTTTTCCATTAGTAAATGATGCCAAATCTTCATTAGCCTGTGTCACAATCACAGCAGGATATGTCTAATGTCCAATTAGTGTTCAACTGGACCATTTTAGAGCATTCTTCTTTTTCTTATTCTAATACTTCTTTGGAAGTACATTAATGCCTTTTTGAGTGGTTTTTAAATCCATATTTTTTTAATCAAAGTTTCCACATATGCTAGTCTTCCTCTTAATTCACAGTGTCTTCTGAAGAGTGTCTGATTTCTCATTGGATGCTTGCTTGCATTTCCTCTTTCTACATCATTGTTGATCATGATTCTTTTCATTTTTACTTCCCTAATTTGGAACGGATGTGTGCTATTGAAGATTTGTTCTTTTTAATCTAATATTTTATTAAGCAAAAATCTATAGTAGGCTTAGTTGGAATAAGATTAGACTAGAAAGAGAATTTTCTTCTTTTTATTTTTCTCTCTTCATCTCTCCATTTCCATCTTCCATAAGAGATCCTAAAGCAGAGCTATACAAAAGGAACCTAGAGGTGAGTACTCCCGAGGAGGCCTTTGGATAGTCCTTCAGTCTCTTTCCTAAATCTGGTTACTCTTCTTCAGTCTTATTTGCCTCAGAGTATGCTTCCTATCCTTCTACAGCTTTCCTGGGTGTTTTATTTAGAGCAAAATTAAATTAGGACAATGCATAATTTTTGGATTTTTTAAATAACTAATTCAATATTTAATTCACTGCAAAGCATTTCAGTATACAATAAGGCTAACATTATCAATATAATATCATCATGTTTGGTCAGTTTATATATTTTACCTATGATTTGTCTGTCTGAAAGTATTTTTCATAGCTGCATTCGTTGATTTAAATACTACTTTCCCCCTGTGAATTATCTCACATATCCTTACACCTTTAAAATAACACCAGTGGTGTTACCAGTCCTATATTCTCAGAAGCTCCAATAAAAATTAGAGATTAGAGCGAACGCCGTTGACAGAGCATATTTGACATACACATAATTCAAGCAGTGAATTGCAATACATTGGACTTGGATTCGCACGTGTACACACAAGTTTGCTAGAGGAAAAAAAAGACTTTGTTCCACTATGATGTTCTTATCCAAGCATATGTGTCACTCTGTTTTTCCTACAGCTTGTTAATACACAGTATTCAAGCTATGCAAAGTAGTAAAATTAGATGAAAGTCAGGTTTTTTTCAACAGTGTAAAATACTAGACACACAAGTGTCTGAACTATTTTAGTTGTTTTCTCTGAGATACCACTTTTACAGCAAATCTGTGCCTACTGAATTCAGCAGAATTATTTTCAATTTACACTATGTGAGGGAAGAACAAGGCCTTTACTTGCGGATTTCCCATCCAGCAGTTTATTAGGCTCTCATATTCACATGCATATGTACACACATAGATACTGATATGAGCATGTGAAGGGTCCATTTTACTTTTCCCAGGTTCTGCTTATACAGATGTTAATTTGCATATTTGGAAAAGGTAGCTTTCATCCTGGAGAAGTGGGGAGAAAAATCATAAAACACATCTCATTTTATAATTCACAAAGCCTTTACATGTTTTTATTCTACAGCTGAAATAAGAGGAGGGGGGAAAAGCCCTTTCTCATCTGTCTCTGACTTCAGTCACATAACTGTTCACAAAATAAATGTTATTCCTTCATGTCAGCAGGCTGTGAAAGTGAGGCTTGAAATGGCTGCCTGATTACAACCTTAACACCAACACCTCCTTAATCAACACTCCTTAACTCCCTCCAAATAAGCTCTCTATGATGTTATGATTTATTATATTGACTATGGCTTTTTTCCATTTTGCTTTTTAGAATCTTGTAGAAAATTGTAATTTAGTTCCTCCCCACCCCCTGCTTCCCCTTAGTGAAGTGACTGCCTTTGATTAGATTTGCTAGGATTTAGTTCAGAAGGAATTTATTTTTATTAAACTTTAGAAAAGGGGGAGGGGGGGAAGGAAAAAATGTGAGTCTAAAAGAATAGGCATTAATAGGTTCACTGCCAAAATAAACCAAAACAAAAGCCACAGTATTAGATCTTTGATGTAATTTCCTTTAATATTTTACTTACTACATAAAAGATGGCAGAATTTTCTGCTCTCCTAGTATCTAAATTACTTTTTGTGGAAAACCTTGAATCAAAAAGATAAGACTTCATAGATTTTTGAAGCAGAAGAGGCAATTTATTCTCTACAGTTCTTTCCAGAAGGAACAACTATTTCTCAAGAGTTTTCGACCAATTATAAAATGAAACATGCCTTCTTATTTTGAACAATATATTCTTCCTGTGTGGAACAGATTATTTATACTAAGGGATATGTTTCTATTAATTATTTTCAGAGCCTAAGAAGAGCTGCACTACATCAAAATGCTATTTTAGAAATAAGAACATAATCAGAAAATATTCCAGACCATATCAGTCTTCTGCAATACATTATTAGCTGTAACCTTGATCCCTAACCCTGTCACATAAAAAGTTTACCTATTGGGCGTATTATCATCTATCATTTCACAACATGACTTTTTCCCCCCCTCAGATTCTATTGCATGTATTGTTTGGATGCTTTTGAAACAGATACACAGTCAGACAAACCAATTATCTTACTCCTTGCCTGCTAAGGACAAAAAAACATTATGAATCTTAGCCTATAGGTGACTTACCTAGCTATCTAAGGATGGAGAAAAGGTTATAACAGCTTTTTTATTCCATGCTATTTTTGTGACCGTCAGCACGATGAAAATGTTTTTTGTTATTTGATGAAAAAGCTTTGGTGCTGGATTGCAGTTACAATCTCTACTTTGCTTTCGTTTATACAGGTACATTACAGAGCACTTTTGTACTTACTGTACAATTTGGAAAGTTAACGGGAACAGGAAAATAACATAGACAGGTGTACTTTAGCATTTAGAATTAACCAAAGGTATTTCTTAGTTTTCTTACAAGGCTTGAAAAAGATGCAAACTTTGGGCATAAGGGAGTTTCCAGAATGAGAGAAATAGGGGCGTTTCAGGCTTGGTTCTACATGTATAAATTTGTCCTTACATTGTCCTATTGTTTGGATCTTTCAAGAATTTTATAACATTTTCAATGTCACTTAATATATTTATTAATAACACCTGCTAATGCTTTTTCAACCCTTTTTACAAAGTTTTTAAACGTGCTGAACTTGAGGCTTTTTCCTCAACCTTCCCTGGAATTTGCCCACCCTTTAGGGACGTATCTGCTAAGGAAAATGACTTGCAAATCAGAAATATTTATAATGCAGAAAGAAAAGCACTTCAAGTTTTCCTGAGTAAATTACATGGAAATGGGTCAATTACATAATATGAAGAAAAATAATAACAAAAAGAAGAAACCTTCTCTATTATGATGTGATACGAAGTGTTACAGTGACAAAAGCTAGAAAATTCAAAGATGCAGCACAAGCAAGATACAGCCAAGATACAGACATCAAAGTCTTGGGATTAAATTCTAATTATGTGTCTTTTGCAAAATGACTCTCAGAAATCTTAGTCATCTAATTCTGTGAAATCCCTGCTACTATAGTAGCATCAAATTATTGTAAAGGGGGCTGGTTCTCCTTCAGGACAATTCCATTATTGACCTGTTACTAGGCTGTTCTATGGTGTAGTTAAATTTCTTTGCTAAATGTGTAGACTGCAGGCTAAGAACTAAGCTTTGATTACAAACTAAAATAAAAATAATGAAACAAACACATTCTATTAAAACATTGGAAAAGTAAAAATTAAATAAAATGGTATCTTGGGTGGGATGATCCTCAGTATATTTGTCACTGTGTATGTAAAAAAGGCAGCAGTCTATTTAGATTCCAATACCATAAAGGAGTCCCTAAAAACCTTTATCTTTTCCTGAAAAGGAGACATTAGGTGAAAGATTGCTTCTCCAAAGCACAGATTATAGATTATTAGAAGGATGTTGTATTAAAATTATCCATGGAGATCATCCTTTCTGCTTAAAGAAGCAAACAACCTTTCCTCCAGAATTCCTCTGCTTCCTCCTCTTGTCCAACCTGACAGCAGACTTAGTAATAGGAAGAGCCAGAGAAGACTCTCAAGTCTTTGGGGTCCTGGCTGAGCATTGATAGCTGACAATGGAAATGTGTGCACTGACTTCTGGATAAGAAAATGTTTCTTCCTGCAGTGCCTCATAGTCCCAGCTTCAAGAGCAGCAGTCCTATTTCAAGAAATAGAAAATATACATAATCATCTCTTCACTCAAACACATTAACTGCTTTTAGGATTTCACACTTGTTGTTGAGAAGCTAGGAAAGAGAAAATGCTGAAGTGCAATTGTGCAGAAATAGAATAAATCTGAGAAGAGGGAGAAAGGAGGAAAGTAACTACAAGAGAATTAAGGAAAAGCAGCATATATGCTTAGAAAAGAAAAGAAACCAACTATGAAATTACTGCTCAAAGATAGGGAGCAACTGAAAGTAGCATACGTGGGAAGCTTTAGTCTTGCAGTCAGATGACCAAACTGCTTGCTTAAAGGAGTCAGCTAAAGAAGAAAGGTGAATCACAAGAACAGTAGATCCTGGCAATAACATTTTTGGTCGGAGGTTCTGTGTGTTTTTTCCTCTTTGCAATCATAAGGAAAGGGAAAGGAAAAAGGTTACCTGAGGATTTATAATTGAACATGAAATTAATGAACTTGCCTTAAACCAGCAAATAGAGTATTCCACTGCATTTCCTTTAGCTTTGACTTACAGTATGTATGAATTGGGTAATATTTGAATTGACCAGTTAATCATTGTAAGCGTATAGATAGGTAAAGACAGAAGCTGGTTTTAAAATGTTTAATTTTACGTATTAATTGGGAGCAAAATGTACAGTTTAGGCTACCTTTCACCAGTACAAAACCCCAGTGATTTCTCTGTGCTCAACATTAAAAAGGATTTCAAAGCCACACATTAACTAATGCTATGTCAGATAAGTTAGTGACCTGAATATACTTTTTTGAGAAGGATGTGATATCTTACTCATCATTCATTCACCTAGCAAAACATAGTGCTGAAGGCTGTATATGTGACCTATTACTGCATATATAATGGCTATCATTTCTGTTCTGTGCAGATTATGAATCAACCTTTAAATCAATTTTTTGCAGAGCTAAGTGGAAAGCAAGCATAAGATAAATATCTGTCCATCAATTTCAGATGATACACACAGAAATTATGTTGGTAGAATTGACAAGAAAACCTTTAGTCTTTACAGTACTGTGCCTGGGACACCACTTTTAAATTTGTACAAGTATTCCAAGTGGCCCCAGAAGTCATCTGCACATGGCTTCTCTTCAAGATGTAAACAGTGTGCCAGAAGCTAAGTCAGCACCATCTGATGAATACGCCAGAACTGGCACATCCCCCTATTTTCGGCAGTGGGTTGTTGCGTCTTTCCTGGCAGTGGTACCCTGTGCCTTTGCCTTCTTCACCCCACACAACAGCCCTGGGGAGCCTCTCACAGGCTGTGACACTGCTACAGAAAAAGGGCCTGGTAGTGCTTAAAGCCCATCTCCGAAAACACCAAATGCTTGCCTCTAATGCAAGATTTTTTGGTAGCTAGCATGAAGGTTTTCCCTGTTGTTGGACTAGATGGAAGATGATCTCCTATTTCTGAATTACTCACATTTATACAGACTTTTTGGGTTTTACTCAGATGATGCATTGATGAAATGTTTTATAGATTTTCATAGTTTGTAGACATACAGAAAAATTAAGACTGCAGTACCAGATACAGAAGATTAGGAAACAGACACAAAAGTAGTTACCACAAGATACATTTAGGTGTGAGTTGCTACTTGATTTTAAGTTGTAGCTCTATGCATACTTTTGGAGTAAGGCTTTTGGTTTCATTATTTGTATATTAATTTCAGCCATCACATCTCTCCTTTTTGACAAGGCTTAAATAGATTTGATGACTGATTTAAAACTAATTGGAAATATACAAGCTGAAAAAATTTAATGGTGAAGAGTAAGTTTTCCAATAATACTTTAAATACTCTGGAAATTAAAAGAAGTTTTTAAATTCAGTGCCTTTCACAGAAAACAGATCTCTCCAATTGTAAATACATTAGTCAAAGTTTAAAATTTATTTAAAACTTATGGAAAAAAAAAAAAAACCAAAACAACAGAAAACCACAATACCTGAAACCTTATGCACTCAGATTTAGCCTGAAGTAAATTTTTATAGCTAAGTAATAAACAACTGAAAATAGGTTATATAATAAAAATGCTGACACCATCTTAACTACAATCCTGGAGTTGCAAACAGTGATGCTATAATGAGTCAGACTCATTGTGTCTTTCTCAGACGTGGTTTCATTTTTAGAAGTCCTATACTGCTGATGGCCCACATTTGCATTACATAAACTTTCATGATGAAATATCTTACCATTTCATCTGGAAAGTATGCAACAGAGATCATTTTTTATTTAATTAGTTCTGAGTTTGCCTAAAGGCTTTAGGAACCAGAAATTTTTCAGGCTTGTTTTTACAAATTAGTTGTGAAGTAGAATCTGTCTTCTCTGTTTCTCCATCAAGGTAATGTGTTTTGTTCACATTTATATATATATATTTTTTTCCTAATGAGCTATTTCTGATAGTCAGCTGCTTTTTCTCTTGTATAGTTCACTGAGGGCGCCATGTTATCTGCATTATTCATTACTGCAACTGTGGCATACCTTGGTTAGAATCTAAACAAAAAACAGTTTCTAGGCATAACTCTAAGTCTTCTATAAAAATCATGAATTATGTAATGCACAAATCTCTTCACAATAACATCACTTCTTTCTCTGTCAAACCAGCTATTTTTATTTAATATTGCTCATCTGCCATATGGACTCCTGTATCCAAATTAATTATGAAACTGAAATATGGCAATACTCTCTGAATCTGTAAAATAATTATCCAAGTAAAACTATTTTAGAACCCCTCACATACAAAATAATTTTATACAATTTTGCACATCAAGAAAAGGAGGGGTTTTTTAATCACCAAAACATTACACAAATACCCATATTTGTAGATGCTCAAAGTGCTCTACACAAAATTAAACATGGCTCAGTGAACAAATTGTATCATTGTTTGAGAAAGCCACAGTAGATGCAGCAACTGCAGAACAAATGTTCATAAAGAAACGGCTTTATGACTCTTTATTCCTGATTGTTAGTTCTGCTATTCTTAGAGTATTCTTAATGTTACATATGTATGCTGTGTGCTGTTGAAATGGGCAGTATGTGGAAAAATATTCTGAACTTTTAGACTTGTTCTAGAATTAATATTGCTGAAATTTAGGAAGATTTCATTTTTGCATGAACAGGATGATTTGCCTCCAGGAGGAAAATATTTATGTGGTTAGACAGGTTATTATGGTGAATTAAAGAAATCATTCATGATGGCACCTAGCACACTTTCTGCTAAAGCATAAAAGCGTGCTATGTGGCACATTGGAAACCAGCATAAGCAGTAGTTGGTAAATAGCCACATACTGCTTGCTGGTTTGACATTTGCTGAACACTGCATATGACTGTGTATTCAGACAGTGCTCCTTAATAATAAAAACCACAGAAGTGCCTTCAGAAATATCCTCCAAAGGACACTGTTCCTGTAGTGTAAAATGTGCTCTGCATTATCACAGTTGCTAATTCAAAGTGACCAAAGTCTCACCATAACATTTTCTAACATCCTGGTCACAAAAAGGAATTTTTAAATTCAGCATGAATCTGTCCTAATGTTTTGCTGCATCCATACAAAATCCTTCATAAGGATCAAGTCCTCACTTTTCAAAAGAACATGCAGATTGTGAGAGAATACACACTGATAACCACAATTATATTCTCACAAAAATCTGATAGTTCCTTAGAAACTACTCTGAGCTTTTCCCCACATTGTCATCACTTGGCTGTTTATTCATACTAACACAGCAAAGGTGTAAAATGTGTTCAGTGAGAGAATCAGAAGTATAGTAGTTCTGGTATCATCCTATGTCACAAATGCCTAGCTACTGTGTGTTCTCTCCATGTTAGCAAAGTTACTGACTGGATGTATCTGTAAAACGGCTAATTTTATTTTCCTAACCTAATTGATAACTTCCTTTCCTTGGGAAGCAAATTAATAATATAGTTGGAAAGTATCTTCTAAGATACACTCTTGAGAGTGAAGAAAGGCAGAAGGCTCTGATGAAATGAGAAATGTTTGAAATAAAGTACTGATGATGTAATGCATGGGGTCATTTATAAGCTTTGGTTCTATCTGTCACTTTGATTTAAGAGGTGCAGAACAAACACATTTAAATGTGTCTGTAAGACTACAAGCATCATCAAATACTTCTAGTGAGATCCTTAGCATTGCTATTAAAACACTTGATCAATGAAACAGAAAAAATGTATAAAAACTTTTACAAATGATCCAAAGGCAGAGAGACATTTTAAATAATGAAAAAGAGAGGTTGCCCTTGCTGTGTGATTCTCTTTACTTTTGAAATGGAGTGTAAAAAGATAATGCACATTTAAATAATGGCACATATTAAGAAAGAAGAGTATTCTGTAGAAAGAGTAACTATCCAAGAAGTACCAACAACGAGAAAGGAATGACATTACGAGAAATAAGCAAATTTACTTGATTTCGCATAACAAAAGGCAAATTCAGTACATATGTAAATGAGATATCTGGTCAGCATAGGCAGTTATTTTACACTGGCCTTACCTCTTCAGAAACACTGTTCAGTTTATTGTCAGCATCCCCCATTAAAGAAGGATGATACCATTTGCAAACAGTGCAAACACATACAAATGCTGTTTTACTGTGATAAATAAATGAGATAGATACTGTTTAATGCCTTTAATAAAGATGAGACAAAAATGCACCCTCAGCAAAAACAGTGTGAGGAGCAGGGAGTACCCTGGAGGGAAAGGCTCAGCAGACTGAAGGAATGGCCAGACAAAAGCCTCTCAAAAGTAAATGCAAAGTCCTGCACCAGGAATAAGTCATGCAGCAATATATGCTAGATGACAACAGGATAGATAGCAGCTTTGGACAAAAGGACATGGAAGATCCCAGTAGAGAACAAGATGTGCATGAATCTGTAGTGTGTCCTTGGGGCGAAGAAATCCAACCACATTGGCAAAAACATTGCCAGCAGGGGAAGGGGAATGAACTCCACCTCTTCGCAGCATTTATAAGACTTATCTGAAGTATTAAGTCCAATTCCAGCAGAGTGATCCAAAGGTGGAGCACATATGTGGAGGAAATGTTGAGGGACCGTTCTCTAACTGAGATGGTTAAAGGAGCTTCTTATTAATGTCTTCAGCTACATAGAAGGCCGTGGAGAAGATGAAGCCAGGTTCTTCTCAGAAGTGCACAATGATAGAATGAGAAGGATGGGCACACAGTGCAGTATGAGAAATATTGAGAAGATACTAGGAAAAAGAATTCAGAATGGGGCTGCCAAAACCTGAAATAGTTCAGTGACTGTGGAATCTCCATCACTTGAGATCATCACAGCACATCTGGGGCAGCCTGATATAGATTATCTCTACTCTGAGCTGTGAGATCAGGCCAAAAGGCTCACAGAGCTCCTTTGCTTCTTATGTTACTCTATGCAATTATTACAGCACCAGGAAACAGGCATTATAAGTTTTCAAAGAACTGACTCTGTGACGCGGTCAGAGCTGCCCGGTGGCTCACCGCATCGGGCCGGTGGATGTCCCCAAACCCAAACGCGCTGATCCTCACCATGTGAGGCAGCGCTCTGATGCAGATGTCAGGCTAGGTGCCAGCGGGACCAAGGAGGAAGGAGGGGACTCCAGTGTAGTATCCAAGGAAATTTACAATCCTCAGGGGAACCAGGAACCAAAGACCTCAAGTGAGAGGATTACACAAGTTTTTAAACAGGGGTGGGCTCAGGGGTGGGAACAATCTTAGACCAATAGGTGAGGAAAAGGGGAGGGATCATGGGCAGGGTTGAGTACAATAAACCAATAGGAGAAGCTCAGGGAAGGGAGAAGTTCAAATGGGCCAATGGAGTAACCGGGAAGGAAGAAGTTTCTGGAAAGGGGAGGAGAAATGGGTGGGGTACATAGAGGATTGACAACTAACACAGGGCATGTAAAAGGGAGGGGAAACAGTAAATTGACAAGTTGGGCTAAACCAAATATGAAGGGGGAAAAGAACACACCGCAACAACTCTATAGAGTTGTGTATCTCAGAAGAGCTGCAATTTATAAATATTACAGATGAAACCAAATGTTGACAATTGAAGACACTCGATCTGAGGAAAGATCCAGATTTTGGATGCTTGAGCTAGATATTCAGTCTAGATACAACATACACATTTCTAATAGCACAGATAAATAACAACTAGAAAATCATTGTGCTGGAGAACTTCATTAATATAAATCTTTAAATAGATATTAGATTTTTTCTTTTTTGCTGAAGATAACCTGTGGTTCAAATGGGAAATAATTCAGGGAAATGCTATGTTTTGCTTTAAACAAGGGGTCAGATTATGTGATCACAGGGGTTCTTCTGGCTTTAGAGAAAATGAATTTGTGATCCCCGAGTCCTTCTTTAACATCATAATGTATATGACACACATGTTCCAGTTGAGCACTTGTTTGTTCAAAGTGATCCCCTATGGATTGTCCAGGACAAAGACAAAGAAAGCTTTTGAACATGTCTGAATTGGAACTGTCTTTTCTATCTTTTAATCTAAAGGAAAATAACTTATTAAATGGGTAGATCTGAGGTCAGAGACTTTCTAGAAGCTACCATTACATATATTCTCCCTAACTCTGAGCCACTGGCACAGTCAGCTGTAATTACCAGCAAGGTTATTATGCATCAACAATGACAAGCCTGTATTTCTACCAACAAATACTTGAGCTTTAGGGGTATCCTAAATTAGCTTCCCCCCCGCGCCCTCACCCCCCCCACCCCTTGAGACCTTGAGAATCAGAGAATACTTTGGACAATGAATGAAATATCCTGTGCAGAAAAATGTATGCAATGGAAGCAGTGAAAATATTTCTGTTGGAAAACAGAGTGTGACAGACCTCTTTTGAAAATCGAAATAAAATTCCGCACCCAATTCTGTTGAGCATTTGAGCATTGATATTTGTACTGTAGGACCAGAATATTTTCTATGCTTAGAAGGCATTCTCCAGCTCTTGAAATAAGTTTATGAATTTTCTCAGAGAGTGTGGAATTCAATATATAGATTAGTTTGTTAGAATTCTTTCTGATGTACTAATTGTCTTTTTACTGATCATTATCTGTCTGTTATAAGGGGTGTGAATTCATCTCATACGCACCTTTCACAGGCTGTCATGGTTTTGACACACATTGCACAGGCACAGTGGTGTATTTTAAGCACTAAGCCATTAACCTGTTATAGTAGAGTATTATCCAGGTCTAACATGAGTAGTATTGTTATAACTTACCTCAATGTGTTTGACGTATCGAGAAAAGTTATTAAATGGACTGCATTTCTTATTTTTTTCCAGCAGATTGCATATGCAGTGATAAAGTCTATGTAACCTGAATTATTTGACAAGGGACTGATCTGGAAATAGTTGCTGGGGGCCCTCTTTCATCTCCTGTAAAACTCAAAAGAGACAGAAGTGAAAACTGGATAAGATTCAACTAAGAAAAGGATGGTGAATAACATGCATCCCTGGTTCCAAGGAAACAGTTAAAAACTTTATTTGACTCTTTCTTATTTTCTAAATCCCATAAAAACAATATTAATAGTTTTGATTAGGATTTTTTTTTTCTGCAGGAAAAGAGAAATTTTGTGCAACTAATATAATATGATGTCAAATAAACAATACTGCAGGTCCTCCAAGATGAAGCTCTCATTGTTAGTCTTAGGTATTCCAAAGGGGCCTACATTTTCAGGTCTTTATATTTTGAGCTAATAGAGGCATAATACTTGAGCAAAGCAACAATGGAAGAATATACAGTCCCCTGTGGCTGCAATTGAAGCTCTAAAACCCTGTTTTTCATTTTTAAACTGTTCCTCTGGGCATAGGTAATGTTCAAAGAAGCATTTTAAAGAGAAAATGAAACTCTAAAAGCTTTAAAATGCAGTTGCAGGAAATCCAAGATGTTGTCTGTGACAACTCCTCTCTTACTGATAGTCTTATGGGAAACAGCAACATTCAGAGCTGCTCTTGTTACACCACAACACTTTAGAAAGGTTGGCCATGCCTTTCTAGAGGATCACTGCAACTTTGAAAGATCAAAGTCCTTGCCATGAAAATAAAAAAAATCAAACTATATTTGAGACAAGTTTATTTCATCTGGAACACCAGAGTTTTTAAAGACAAAGGAGAAAAAAATTAAAATTTGCAGTAATGTTGAGCATATGAAACAAGTGGAAACAGGAAGAAATTTATTTCAGCTTGTGATGCTCTTACAATGGCACTGACCATGAAATGCTTATGCCCAGAGTTGGGTGAGGAGCTGAGGACAGGGACTGCACAACAGGCATGTTGAGCAAACATGGTTTAGAGGTGGACACGGATGCAGACAAGACTTTTCAGATCTCACATCTGTGTCTGGACAGAACTAATCAAATATTGCCAGATTGTGAATTTTTATTCTCAATTTCTGTCTTAGACACTATTTGTGAATAAATAAAGGAAAAGGAACCTTGTAAGTTTTGGATTCACAAGCTTCTTGGGATTTCTGGGTAATTATTAAAACATTTGAAAACTGTAGAAATTAGAAACTTTCACCGATTCCCAACTGATCCCCTTCTGAGATCATCCAGATTCTGTTGAGAACTTTCACAGTATGACATTGTTCTCTTGTCCCTTTGGTACAGATTGTTAGTGTTCAAAATCAACTCAAAGCAGCAATGTCAGTTTTCTTTTTTTTTTTTTGTTTGTTTTTATAAAGTCTTACTTAAAGAAGAAACAACCAGTCAAACACAAAATTCATTCACAGAGGAAATGTGAGGAAGACATATTAACACATCTGATCACAGATGTCTCTTTTCTTTGGGAAAAGATGGCAGTGATGGTAGAACATTTTCTGACACTAAAATGAAACAGGATAAAAACAACTTTGGGGCAAACTCTGTTTCAAAACCATTCAAGATTCATTCCAAAGTGATCTTTAAAGTCTTGTCCATCCTAAATAAAAATCCTAATTTGTACACTAATCCCTGTACAGCTGTAGGTGTGTAAATGAAAGTTAGTCATGTATGCCTGAAATAAAAAGTTTCCATTAACTGCACAACCAGACACAAAGAACTAAAAAGTTGGGACTCAAAAACATTTTCTACAAGGACACACCATTATAGGATAAGAATTTCAAACTGAGATAGAGGGGGAAAAAATCCTCTGAAATGCGTTTATCAGTGAATGACCCTGATCAGCTGTGCTCCATCTGAGGAAGATCATTACTGTAGACGTCAGGGTAGTGCAGGAGACAGGTTAAAAAATGGCTTTCAGATTATTGACACTTACTTTTTTATTAAAGTTTATTTACAGCTGGGGATAAGAGAACATAGACCCAGAATTATGGAACTTTTTAAAACTCCAGAGATTATATCTTTGAAAACCTTTGCAAAATTCTTAAAGTTTGTATTTCTTGCATTAATCCTATCTGAATTGATGTCTTTCAAATGCAATGCTCTAATTCTTTCAAGTTATTATATTTTAATGTATTTTCATTTATGATCTGTTTTCTGCTGAAATTCTATCAAAGCCTGAGTCTTTCTTGAGCAAAGGATGTGCTTAAAAGCTTTGCTAAATAAGGAAAGGATTAAATAAATGTAATGATTTAAGTTCTCTGTCTAGTCAGGATTTAAAAGGCAATATCTGGCATATAGCTGCCTGCCCAAAGGACTGACTCTATTGGAATTGCACTTTGAAATGTACAGCTCACCTGCAACTATTTTCTGTTTCTTTCTAAATCTTAGATTTTCATGGAACAGACACCGATGACTGATGCCTAAAGGTGTGCATAAAATTAAAATACACCCTTGTATTCCTGAAGGGTCATAGTCTTCTCTAATCAATTGGAAAAGATAAAAGAAATCTGTAAAGCTCTAACTCCTTTAAAGTGAAGCTTGCTTTGGGAGAGAAAATGGAGTATTTTTATGCATAGGTTGAGCACTAAGGAATGGAAAAGCACACTGGTGCTTGACTACTTGATGTCAACTACTTGTTGACTACTTTCAACAACAAATTAAAAAAAGAAAGTTCTAAATACTGATTTCTAGTGGATTTTCTCAGCCAGCTGCAGCTGATAGTTATGTCCCAAACTTTTGTATTTTATTAATAAATATACAGTATAAAAGAGGCCCAGGTGCAGACACATTTCTGTTCTGAAGAGCTGATGTAAGAATATATATTTGTTGATAGTTTCTAAAGGTTGTTTAGAACTAATGATGGAAATAAAAGATCATTCAAAATCAGACGCAGTTCTTCAATACTGCTAATCATGGTAATACATTTACATCACTGTCCTCATCCCGAGCTGTTCTATTGAGCCGCCTTTTAAAGCAGGTAATGCTAGTTTAGAACTTGCATACAATTTTGTCAAAAGACATGACAGAATGAAGAAAGCAAGCAAGTTGTGGTCCACTGGAGCCTAAAATGCTGAACTTTTGCAAATGCAAACTAAATGTAACTAAAATGCAACTTTTTCAAACAATCTCCAACCAGCTATAAATGTGAAAAGAAGCTGTTGAGTCTGTCAAAAATCATGGAACCATAGAATGGCTTAGGTTCAAAGGGACCTTAAAGCTCATCCGGTTCCAATCCTCTGCTATGGACAGGGAAACCTCTCACCAGACCAGGTTGCTCGAATGCTATAATACAGCAGGCAAGAAGATGCAGAGTACCTCTTGTTACGGCCCATATTGCAGTTTTGAGTTTTCAGAACCCTGTTCACATCCAGGTTTCCTTGACAAGAGAAATAACTTCTGGAAAAAGACATTTCTGTGTCATTTTCGTTAAGGATTGTAAATTCGCCATTCAAAGCACACAGTGAAGTGCGAGAACTGATATTGACATTTGGAAATACTGAAAGAATAAATAATTAACTCCGTGACTATTAAGGCAACTCATTCCTGAGTTTTAGCTTATGTGTTCCTTCTTTTGGAATGGAGTTCCTGAAACACGTTATTCTAATAGTTTAGAACTGTCTCATTTCCAGTTAAATACATTTACAGTCATCACCATTTTTTCCCCAGTGGCAGCACTGTCCTTTAGCTTACAGTATCACTGCTCAATATTTACTCCAACAATGTGTTTTTTTTAGACAGCAATCATATGTGCTTGCAGACTTCACTTGTTTTGCTCAGTTAAACAACTCTGACTATAAAAACCTTGCTAAACAGGCTCCCCAGTCCTCTGATCGTTCTTGAAGCCTTGCTCTGTACTTTTTCACATTTAAGATGACTTTTCTTGGACCTCAGTACTGCTGCAGAGCCCAGTGTTCAGATTATGTCCCCCCAGGTTCTAATGCGATGGCAGCAATACCTCAACAGCTGTGGTAATCTTGAGCTTCACCAATTAGAGTTTCCTAGAGTTTGTTGATGTAATATCATCAGAGGACATGTTACTTAAGGTAGAGAAAGAAAAAATATAATATATTTATAGCATTAAAGAGATGTTTTGTCAGTAGATTCATGTACAATAAGTATCAATAGGGATAATTCAGCATTGTTTCTTGTCAAACGAGTGAAGCTTATTATTTTATTTTATAATTTGAAGAAATAGTCAAAAATATAAGGTTTCAAAGTATTTAGCTGGATTTATATGCTATATTTCAATCTTATCCCATGTCTGTGGTACCTAATTATTGTTTATCTTGAGACTGGAGTCTAATAAATATAATTTTGGAAATACAAAATCTCAGATTTAATAGCAGAAAAACTGTAGTCTTCTATTTTAGTGAAAGAAATGTTCAACCTATATATTTGTCGTGGTTTAGCTTGGCCCAGGTTTCTCTAGTGGGAGGGCCCCACAAAGATGGCTCCTCTGTGAAGCTTCTCGAAGCCTTCAGCATGTCCAGCTCTGAGGTGATGGACATACTGCTGGCCAAGCCTGGGCCAATTAGAGATGTTGGTTACGCCTCTGTGAAAAACATATTTAAGAAGAAATCAAAACAATGGGTGCACGCACTTTTCCTTAGCCAGAGGAGGAGGAGTAGGTGAGAGTATGTGAGGGAAAACAACATGGAGAGACCAAGGTCAGTGGAGAAGGAGGGGGAGGGGGAGCTCCAGGCGCCGGAGCTCTGCAGCCTCTGCAGGCCGTGGTGAGGCCCATGGTGAAGCAGGGGGTGCCCCTGCAGCCCATGGGGGCCCACGGGAAATGCTGAGATCCACTTGCCCCAAAGCGAGTGGATACCCTGAAAGTGGCCGTGGTCCAGAGGGAGTCCTAGTGGAGAAACAGGCCTTGACTTGCACCCTGAGACTGAACTGAGTGTCCCACATGGAGTGGGTGGGTGCCAGAGAGAGAGAGGGAGAGAGAGAGAGAGAGATTGGTCCAGCAGAAGTCCGGTAAAGAGAAGAAGCCTTGCTCCCGAGATGGAAACGGCCTGGCTCAGAGGTCTGTACCCCGTGGAAGATGGACCCCACGCCGTAGCAGTTTTGGGGAGACTGCTTGCCTGTGTGGGGACCAGCGTCACTGTAGCAGTGTCGGGCGGGCTGCCGACAGTGAGACCCATGGCTACGCAGAGGAAAAGAGCCTCTCCCCGGTCAGGGGAAGAAGATCTGGGTGATGAACTGACCTAACCCTCCCCCCATACCTTGTTCCCTTGTGCAGCTGCTGGGAAGGAGGGAGGGGGGTGAGCAGAGAAATGGTGGCTTTGAAGGGTTTATTTTACTTCTCATTTACTCCTCTGACTCTGTTAGCAATAAATGAGATCACTTTGCAACCTAAGGTAGTCCTGTTTTGCCTATTTGAGTGCGTCTTCTCCCAGGTTTCCTTATCTCAACTCATGAGCCCTGGGTGTGGGTGTGTTAATTTGGGGGTACCTGGAATTTTGGCCAGGCTCGAACCATGACATATTTGAAAGGAAAATCCATGTGTGAATAAAAAAGAAGGGACCAAAAAATTGTGACAGTCATTTCAGTGGATCTATATTTCTATATGTTTAAAGATAGATACCATAACAGTGCAGATCAGGCCTATACATAGTGATGTGGTTATCTGATAAAACATATATACCTGCAGCAGATAAGTATTTTTTAGAGAAATATAACGTACAACACAAGGCATTATAGGTAAACATAAAAATTACGTTTTGATACTGAATCCAAGTTTATGTCAATAACTAAAGAGGGACATTTTGCAGCTCTTGGATCACTGCAGTGTTAATTTCTTCTTCTTAAAGATGCAATTCTGTTCAAATACAAATACTGGAGTGCCCTAGCACGTTATCTAATGATCTGTCTTTCAAGGCAAGCCTTTGTCAATGCAGTACATCAACTGCTGCAGCTGAGACCAGGACATGTTTTTGCACAGAGCTGAAGGGAATACTCTTGATCCATTTCAAGCGTTATTTGACACATTTCAGAATCACAGAAGAGGCAGTCAAGCTCTGAACTTTCTCAGCTTATGCCTTCTATTAAATGAGAAGAGGGAACTATTTTTTTTCTTGCATACTTTTTGTAACCCACCAACTGTTTAGCTTAGCTGGTAGGCACACAAATCAATAGTTTTTCGTGACGATAACATACCCACTGCTTTCTGTGGATATTATCTCTTTGCTCCTTTGAAAAAAAAAAAAAATCTTCAATTTCAGCATGCTTTTGCCCTAAGCAGACTCCTTTTATTAATTTCATTGATTTTCATGTTTGTTTTTTTTTTTTTTTTTTTAAAGCTTTTCAATTGAAGAATCTCTTTTGAAGAACACTGTTTATTTACTTGGTAAATGAGGGTGGTGAGTACAGATACTGTGGCAATGAGAGCCAGGAACAGCTTGCTGGTGTACTGGCTCAGCAGTGCACAGAAGCTACATTTCAGCTGCTGAGGGATAGATCTTCAACTTGCATAAATTGTCATGGCTCTTTTGATATCAGCGCTACAGTGATAACTTCTAACATCTGAGGCTTTGCCCCCTAAGCCTGAGATGAATTCAATGATTCCATCGTCTGAAATTACTACTATTATTATTCTTAAAATTTGTTTTTCCCGGCTCTCCTACTGCTTGAAATTTATTGATTATTTTCTACCTACATGTCATGTCATGCGCCCAGCATTATTTCCTGCACTGTAACTCTTCCACGATTTCTCAATGATTCCAGGATTTCAGCCTACTTAGACATATAGAGAGTCCATTACATACCATATTCCACGTTTTTTTGCATATTTTCTGACTCTTTTTACTTATTTTTTTGTTTTTACTTGACTGCCAAACACAAGGATAAGGTGTATGGTGGATCCTGAAGTTGCCCATTACTGAGTAACAGGGACAGGTCAGGATGAGGGAAGAACAAAGGAATTCTGTCAGATCTGACAAAGCCAGTAAGGGATCTTTTGTGAGGGTTCCTTCAGTTGCTGATTGTATTTCTCTTCTGCAGTTATCATTCAGTCCTGTGAATCACACAGATGCCCATGACCAGAAGATGTGGGACTCTGACATCTAACAGATTTTGCTAAACAGCCTAGAAGGCTTCTTTGTTATTCAAACCGTGAAGTGAAAGACAAGCAGCAGAGCACCTCCCCACCAGCCACAAACCATGTGCTGGACAAGTGACAATGGGCTGGAGTCAAAGGCTGCAGATGCTGAATGGCCCATGTGAATTCAGGAGAGAGGTTTCACAAGCTCATCAATAACTGGCCAAAGCAAACCCTCTAAAAGCTACATTTCAAGGATTTTTGAAAGATATTCCATTTTGGATGCTTGAAATGGATTTTGCATATTAAAAGAAGATTTGCAACTCACCAGAATGGATTGCGTTGAGCTGAACAAGTGGAAATTAAATAGACAGATTTCTCAATGTTTTCTCACTAAAATTTCAATAATATTAACATATTTGAATAGATTCTTTTGGAAGAAGAATGGTAGTGGAAAGGCTAATTATTTTTAATTAATATTGTTCTTAATTGTTTTTTTACCCACCTTTGAAGATGAGTGATTAACAAATAGGGAATGAAATGTTTAAAATAGAATTCACCCCACAGTAATAAATTACTCAGAGGCTTAACAGTGTTTTAAAAGCGATCAATTCTATTTTTTGCATATTCTTCTAAGCACCAAACCATTGCACACAAATACAGTTCTAGAAATACTAGAAATAAGCGTCTGACCCTGACAAAAATGCGGGCATGCAGAGTAGCTATACTTATGTGACCCGAGGTTAATAGAACTAGTTATAAGTGTGGTTATTCTGCTACATGTATGAAGAAGCAGCTGGGTGGTTGGTGTCTGAAATAGGCATCACTATTGCATGGTTCAGGGGGAAAAAAATCTATCTCTTTGCCTCTAGTTTTCCTTTGATTGGAAATACACTTGGATCCAAGTGTTCTTTTAGTGCACCGTGTTTATTTGCACTCTGCTCAGTGTTACTAAGCAGACATAGGTGTAAATACACTCATTTATTTTAGAAACCTCAACCCAAACACCAGTGCCTGCTATAGCAGTACAATTCCTCATTAAGAACTGACAATAAATTGATTAAAACAAACTTAAATTGGTGCAATTTACTGTGGATACTCCCCAAATGACTGGATTATGAGTATTTTCAAAGACTTCGCATTTCTCACAAAGATAAAGAATTTATGATACCATCTATAACAATGACGTCTGCACTGAAATATATATAGCAATTGTAATAATAGCTGCAGATTAATGCACTACCTGGAGGTTAGCTACCAAGAAATCTAATGCAGACTGGCATATATCTGGTCAGCAGTACTTCCACTTTTATCAGGCAAAAATGCCCACTTGCATTGATTATTACCTCATAATTATATTTTAAATTTAAAGAATGTTGCTACTGTTAACTGCAATATTTAATAATCAAATCCCTATATTTTAATATTTAAAAAGCCAAAAATAAAAATGCACACCAGCAAAACTAGTTTCAAAATCAAAAACAAAGGCAAGGTTTTGCTTTCATTAACTGAAATCAACTAAACTCTTTTATCCCTTTCTTGCCACTGCAATAAAAGGCGACCTGAGCCCCCTTTGAAACCAGCACAGTGTGATCTGAAGAATGAAAAAAATTTTGATTGACTGGCACTGCATGCAATAATTTGAAATGAGCATGATCTTTTCAGGTGAAAATGGAACAGTGCAGTGTTGATATGTGTATGAACAGGACCCTCCCCACTGCCTAGGGCAGGCAGCAGCGTGGGGATGGTCTGTAACCATGGCCTGGTGAAGATGACAGGATCATTTTTTTCCACACAGTTCCCAGCTAATCTGTAACGTCACACTCGTGCTGCTACGTTTTCTGCAGCTGTACTGGAGCTGCTGCTGCTCCCACAGCTGTGGGGCTGTCCCCAGCTCTGTGCTCCTGCAGGGATGCAGCTCTCATGGGATGAGTGTGTTGGGCTCCATCCCCAGCCAAGCCAGGGCTGCGATGGTGCCCACGGCTGAGCATCATCATCAGCATCGCTGGGAGATGCTGCTGCAGCTGCTCTGCTCTGGGAGCAGCACAAATTCTAGATTTAACAGACCTGGCCACTTTCACTTTTTCTCCCTTATTAATATTATGGAAAAATAGTCTGAAGGCCAGGGCCAGGCACAGGCAGGATCCCCCACATGGATTGCACGGCTGAGCCTGCAATCCATGCTGTGCCTGTGGCTCCAGCAGCTGCAGCAACTCATGCCCCAGCTCTAATGCAGATCTTAAAGCCTGGAGAGAGGGCTGCTGGTCCAGCTTTTTCTGTCTGTGTTTCTATAGATCTGTATTTTTAGGTCTCATCCTTGCTTGCTTGAAAAAAAGACTCAGGATTCATACATTTTGGAAAAGTGATGGTTTTTTTTTTTTTTTTTCTATTTGAATCTCCTTTTTTTTAATAGGTAATTTACTCAAAATTCCAGATGTAAAATTCATCTTTGCCTGTAGAGTCAAACAAAAAACAAAAGAGAGCTGAGGAACAGGTACAGATGTTCTATTTACCCATTCAATCACTGAAATTATTGCATGTGACATAATCCTGTACACCTATGAAATATCAGACTTTTCTTTCACAGAGATTCTCTATTATGCTGCAGAAACAATACAGTTTTCTTTGCTGCAAAACATGTTACTTCTTTTAAACAAAAATATTTATTCCTTTTAATTTTCAGTGAAGCAAGTTTAAAAAACATAGGAATAGATGAGCCTTTTAACATAATATTTCATTGGAAAATAAACATTAAAATAGGCACAATGAAAGTACTTTTTCAATAATATTTGAATTTGAAAAATTAAATATCTTACGCAGAAGCTATGAAAAATACTTTGTTAATTCTTACATTTTAAAAGTCTTTTCATAGCTGAAAGCTCTTGAAATCAACTTGGGTTTCAAAAATTTAACTCAAAAGTTTCAGATAGAATTTTTACACAGTTTAGTCAATTTTTGCATTTAATAGTAGAATATTAACTGGCACAGCCTTGAGTCTTTTGTTTTATTTTGCTTTTTGCCAATTAAATTTCAAGGTTTCGATTTTATCTTTTTGTATGCTCTAGTTAGGTTTCCAGAATAATTTATGCACTTTCTAAACAGTAAATTGTCTTACCCTTTGCAACATTAATCAATGCTGTATTCTGTCCTCTTTCCTGTTCCTCCTGGTCTCTTAGGCAGACTTGCTGCTTTGCCCCTGTTTAGCTGTTGCGAGACCTGTGTCAGTATAGCTTGTTTACTACACTGTTACTGTAAACTTTGGTATTTGAAAATATGGACATAGAGAGGCATATCTTGGAGGGAAATAGCACAACAAGTTATATAGATCCCAGAGAGGGTGAGGGTGCCAAAGCAGTGTGCTAAAGTAAGGGCCTGCTGGTTTCAGCAGTGCCTGCTTCTGTCTCATAGGTAGGACCCAGTAGCCAAAGCAGAGATAACATTCCTTGCAAGAAAAACATGATTTCATGACAGGAAAAATGTTTTTTCTGCTAAACTCTGTAAAGCTCATTGTAGAACAGAGATATTACATTTCACTGGTCCCAATCAGTGCTATTCTCGTTAAGGGCCTCCAGTCTTACCCCCGGCAAAGATTTCACTGCAATTAGTCTGTTTAAACAGAGCCATTGAGAGTTTTGCTTGTCACAGGACTTCTGGAACAGGCCTTAAGGCAGCTCTCTGAGAGCCAAAGGATAATAATTTCACTACACAGCAGCATATTTCAATTACAGTGTAATGAAACCAAATGCTGAAGCCATGTCTGACAATTGGTGGATGGGAAGATGAATCAGAAAGTCCTGAAACATTTGAAGTTACAGATTGAAAGTTAGGCTAGAATTTTGGGCTGAGGTCTGCACCGTAATATGTAAAGCTGCATTGGCTGCTGATTGAATCTGTCTGTGGAGCAAATACCTGATGAGATCTCTGCCTTACTTTTGGGAAACACTGAGTGGTCAACAAAATCCCACTGAGATGCTGACAATTCCCAAAGCAGCAAGTGAGCAACGCTCCACTAATGGATCTAGAACACACGAGCTGCTATAGTTCATCTTGCCAAAGAGGCTTCTAATAGACACGAAGAGAATGGAAATAGCCTCAAAGATGCACCAGTGTAGTGTTTAACACAGGGTGGGAGAAGTTTGTGATGGTCAGAGCTCTTGTGTATTTATCAATTGCCTTAACGATCATACTTGTGCTTTTTATTACTGAAATATAATTCAATATCAAGCTATCAAAATGGCATTGAATGCATACCAGCTTAGCTAAGATGACCTTCTTAATAATGCAGTCATATTTCTGATTTACAGTCATTAACATAATTTGATGACCTATCTAAATGATTGCATCTGTCAGAAAAATACAGTTCTTATAATTCAGAAATCAAAGTCACCCCACTCCTCAACAAAAAATTGGATCAATTTTTAAATTTTTAATATTTTTTAAAATGCCTAGAACAGTGTCTTAGACTGTAAAAAGATATTTTAGGCACTATGTCACTAAATATGTTTTTAAAAGATGATTCAATTAATACATAACCATATTTGAATATTTCATGCGTTTACGGAAATATTTTATGGAATTAGATTCAATGAACTTCCAATAGTGAGTAGAAATAAATTATTGCATCCTTACTGTCAAAGCAATTTCAGGTTTTGTATTCATCCTCTCTTTAGCCTTTTAGCTTATTTCAGTTTTTAAATCACACACAATAGAGCTTTAGGGGCCTGCATCTCTGTGATTTATAATACAAAGGAACAATTATTTCTGCAGGTAAAATTGTGCTTTTTGAAAAAGGTAAGATAAACAGATGTGCCTAAAGCATTCTTAGAAAATCATGAAGAAGTGGCTAAATGTATTACAAATAGCAATAATAATAAAAAATACAGCCATCAACTGTCTAACGTACTTTGTGAACATTTGCGTGTCTACTTCTACGATTCAAGTGGCCATAAAAAACCTGAGAACAGAAAGCCAAAACCTTTTGGATAATCCCTTAAGCCCCCAAACAATAAACAGGAACAGATTCTGACATGTAATTTATCAAGCTGTGAAGTTTTTACTCCGATGAACAAAAACCTAGTAAAACAAAAATAAATGAATAATGTGAGCACAGACTTGGGAAAAGTTGAATTTCTAAAAAAAAGCTTTAGCATCCTTTCTTCCAGTCCTTAAATCAAGGCATTTACATAGAACAATAGTAAAAATGTTTTCAACACACACAGGTGAACATAGGAAAACAATCTTTAGTTATATTCCTTGATATTATAAGAACTTCTGGAATTACAAAAGTTTCCTTGTTTGACCTTAAATTTTCTTTGGCAAAGGTTTTACAAGCATTAATATTTACTCATTTGTATGCAGCAGGAAAAAAAAAATGCCTGTAGCATTTCATATGAACACTGTATTAACTACATTCTAAACACCCATAAATATCACAGGATTGGAAAAAAAGAGATTTTTAACACTTCTCAGAAGATTTCTTTACTGCTCTATGTGAGCCTTCACCATGCTCAGTGTCACCTTGATTGTATTTATAGTATTCCTTGCTAAACAAGCCAACAAACAAAAACACCACAGGAACAATTGTCCTGTGAGATTAATTGTTATATACTCTATTAAAAAAATAAAAAAATATATAGCCCAATTTCCAAGTTACTTTTTACAAAAGCTTTCAAGGACCATTTTCTTCACACAAATAAACACACTTCATAGTATGCAGGAAGTTGGATCAGTGCAGATTTCCCAATGTCTTTCACTTACTGAGTATATGTAAGGAGTTTTTTGTTTATTTTTTTATCTGCTTGTTCTGTGCATCCCAAACCTAAAGCTCATATGAATGCGCCAATAACTGCACCTTTGCTTCAGGTTTAGTGTAGTTTATCCTCTTATTTCTAGGTTTCAAGCTACAATGACCCAAGTTAGTTTCTTTGAAAGAAAAATATGCAATTTGGTTTTGTCTCAGAGAAAAGAGCTCTAATAATGTCTGGTTTTTCAAAAGGAAACCTAAGGTGTGCAATTTTAATGATGGTTATACTTCAGAAGTATTAACTTTTCTGTTGCTTTTGCACATGTTCTAAATTATATTCAACTTTTTGACTCAAAATGGAAAGGAAGAGGCCTTGCCTAATAGCTCTAGAGGAAGGTTTATGTTCTTAAGTGTCAGTGACATATTATAAAAGAGTTAACTGATGAAGGTTCCTGTCACAGAATTTTTTTGACTGATTATCATTATGTGACATGCCACCCCTCAGCTAATTTTCAAAGGATATGTTTTGTTCTTTGGCTGATTTTGCCCCAGTGGTGCTGAAAGTCACTTTCTTGGATTTCCTCTTTGTGAAAAGTGGGTTTGTTCTGATTTTGACCTTCATGTTAAGGACATATTTATTTAACTCTATTTTTCCACCTCCCATTTGCAGTCAGCTGTGTTGTGTTCATATAATCTCCCAGCCACAGCCAAAGGACTCCTCTCACAGTCTGCAATGACAAGTCTTCTGAGAATTGCACATTTCTCTGCACAATTAGAGCTTCAAATACTCTGTGTCACATGTAACCGAGGCCTGTGACAGCTGTCACTCAGGAACACGCTTCCTGACAAAGAGAGATTATAACCTCACAGATCATGCAGTCTTTATTATTTGTATTTAATTATCCTCCAGTGGGAAATAATAACTGCAGTTTTCCTTATGCTTTGTCTTGGTGCAAGGTTGAAGCTTGTAATCACACATACATTTGTAGCTTCCTTAAACTAGGGTTTTTTTCCTGTTTGTTCCCAATCTTTGCAGCCTCAGGGTAAACTCTGCACTCTTCCATTATTAATTTAGACAGGTACAATTTCCTAGCAAAATAATTAGTCAACATGTGGCAAACTTTTGTAATAAATGATATAAAAAATGAATAATTAAGTTTCTTGTTAAATCAATAACATTGATCTTGACTTTTCTTAAAACCAGATTGTAAGAGAGCAATTTCTTCTGCCTTCTGAATTTTGCATCTTGGAATGGAAGACTGACATTTGATTTCTGCTTGACAGATATTGAACTTTAAATAGTTTTATTTTCTGTCAAAGGTGAGGCAGTGAGTTAAGGAGCAAATTTTGTGGCTACACTGCCAGAAAACAGCTTCCATTTCTTTAATGTCTGCCTCAGATCACCAACATACACAACCTCATGTCTTTGCCACCTTTTTAGACCTGAAGTTCTCAGGGTTGTGTTTAAGACAACAAATTAAGTCACTGAAATATAACCTGCTGTTTTCCAGTTGCACTTGTAGTTGCTGACACGTTCTTGGCACTATCGCTGCTCTCTTTTTGAAGAATTGTTCCCAAGAGGAAATGACATTTAATTGTAGGCTAGGGTTACTTGAGCCTGGTTTGATACATTCGATCTGCCTGCTAACTGAATACATTCTTTTACAACGTTTTGAAGGATTTAATGACAACAGGAGTTTGTTCATTAACATGAAAATTGCAGTTTTGTCTTTGCAAAATCAAGGCATTCTTTGACATTCACTAATATCAGCCTGCCTAATCTTCCAGCACAAGTTCATGCACCTGTAAGAGTTCCTCTTGGGGACACTATTTTATTATGCCAGAGCAAAGGTAACTGATCAATGGTGCACACACAGTTAAAGAGCATACCTAAAATGAACCATAAGTTACATGACCCTTGCAGCAAATAAAAGCTTGTCTTCTGTAGCCAGTGAAAGTTGTCAGGCATCCACTGCAAGGTCAGAGACGCTGTCACCTCACTGGGGAACTTGGTGAAAGAAATAAAATTATAAACACGAAAGACTGTCATTTAATCCTAACTATATATTTAAAAATAGTTGACTGAAATTGAAAATGCTTCAAGAATATACTCTTTTACTACTCCAAAAGAATAGAAAACCTTTCAGACTGTGCATGGTATACGCAACATAACTATTAATCATCAGGAACAGAATGTGTCTTTTTTCCAGGCTGCTTTGTCTTGTGCTGTCTATGCCAAGTGTCACTAATGCCTGCATTTACCAGTGGAAGCATCACCCAGAGCATATAGACTTACTAAAGGGGCAAATGCCAGCATAATTCTCCAACCATCTGCTTGCCTGGGACTTGCATAGGAAATGTGGCCAAACCTGCACTCTGCCCTGAGATTACTGGATACCATAATGAATGTTTGGCACAGTTAGTAGCCAGAGTAATTTAGAGAAGCATTCAGACTGCTCTGGCTGATGCCAAGAATCTGGTGCCATGTATCTGGAGCAGGTCTGGAAGTGTGAAGGTGACACACTGCTGACTTTGACACCTACCAACAAGTTGTGCTCTGCGTGTGCCATCAGCTGATAACCAGACCCTGTATCAACCTTACACAGAAACAAAAATTCCTCTTTTGCCAATGGTTCTGGCTGGAAGAAAATCAATCTTATTCAAACAATTAATTACTGAAATATAATATTAATTTTATCTGTAAAGGTTAGAACTCTTCTGTGCCGTACATTTAGAGAAATAAATCTGAATAGGAAAACTGATCTTGGAGTATATGTACTACAATATCCCTTTGAAAGTCTTGTCGTAGAAACATTGCACCGTTATAAAGTAGGAGTTCATAGAAAATGCTTTAAGAAAAAGCTGGAAAGATAATCCTTTGTGAGGACTTTTTGACAGTTTTGAGTTTTATTTACTAAAATCTGAGAATTTTTTCTCCCCTAAAATCAATGGCAACATCATCTTTGGGAGCTGACTATCCAGCTACCTTAACTTTCCTTAATTGTGTAGCTCTGGTTACTCAACCTTTTTTCATCTGCTGCCTGGAGTATAGACCTCTGTCTTGACTCACAACATGTAAATTTATTATTCATGTTCTAACAGGAGCTCTTTCACCTCCAACACTGTAATGCCCTAGAGGAAGGAAGACACACATTTCAGCTTTTCACTTGTACCCAGAATGCAGTGCCTGAATGGGAGCTCTTTTCAAAAGCTGAGTTCATAAAGCATTCCATCCTCAACAGGTGATGGACACTATTCAACATTATTTTAGCGGGAAAACTCATGTTAATAGTTTCCTGATTTTGAATCCTGGCTAGTAACTGTATTCATTTTTAATTGAAAAGAAAATCAGTTGGCTGGTTTTCTGAAAGAAATTATAGAAGAAAAATGCAAGACTTTTCTGCTAACAAGACCCTAACTGAAAGCCCCATTTCTACCTTTCCATATACAAATTTCTAGGACAGGATTCACTAGTCAAAAATTGAAACCCCAAGTAACACCATCCTGTTCTGCCACCAGTCTGGTTGTTCATTGCAAATGTTTATTTATGAATATGGTGCTCAGCACTGTGGTGTTCTTACAAAGAAAACGTTTTATGAGTTTTAGGATAAATTGAATTTTCCCTATTCAGCTATACGCTATTTGCCTAACTTGGAGTTGTTACCTTGTACACGTGTGTGTCCCATGCAGGACAGCGGGAACTGAAATTCACCGCTGCCAGCCTATGTCTGTGTATATACACACACATATATCTCTAATATACATTACACATGCATATATGCACATACATACCTTTTGAAAACTTCCTAAGTAATATACTGAATTCAGCTGAGATACAGCACTTCTCAGTGGATCTGTCTCCAGTAGAAATCACTCTGACCTCTTACAGAGTCGGTACAAATCAAAGATATGGAGGTAAGAACAGGAAATATGACTGAACAAGTGTTAAACGACAAATTCAAGGTGATGGAACAGGTTTATTTTGTAGCATACAAGAATATTAATTGTGCCACTACATTGTCCTATTAAAGGCGTAAAAGCACTGTAGCCACTGTAAAGCAAAATAATATAATCTGGCTTTTTACTCAAAAGATATACTCAGCAATTACAATAAAAATATTCTTGGAAAAGTTACATTTGTCCTATATGTACGGTAATCATCCAGCACCATCATTTTGGTAACATCTCAAACTCTTGGTGGCATAAACAATTTTAAGTATTCTCATTTCCTAGACTATAGGAAATTAATTTATTTTGCAGAATCGGAAAGTGAAGCATTAGTGAAGGCTGATGAATTCAAGTTTGATGAGTTAAAAAGAAGCACTTAATTAGACAATTAAACACCTTCTTTATTTCTGTAGTTTTTTAATGCACCGACCACTAGCTTTTCTGTAAAATTTGTAATCTAGAGATGTATTAAAAAATATTTTCCTTTTTTATTTTAAACAATAGACAACCAGTGAATAACATGCATTTATAAAAACAATGCATATATATATCTTTTAAAAGTGCCTTGTAATTGCTTGTGAAAGATGTACTATTTGGAGGCTGACAGTTCACAATAATTTAAAAAGGGATTAATTCAAATAAAGGGGTTAATTCAAATAAATAAATATATCGGCTAATGCACTAGATTTCTAACATAGCACTCACTTTCTAGGCCATCAGGACAACTGTGTGAGACTAGGGACCGTTTCACTGTTGTGCTGTGGAATTATATATGCAATTTCCTACTTTGTCTAAAAGGGAAGACCACAGATTTTTTTACAAGTGTAAAGATAACTGAGGAGGAGAATTGCATGAAGACCCTTTTTTTTTTTTTTTTAAAAAAAAAGCACTATTTCCATCTTATCTAAACCAAATTGTTGTGTTACTTTATTACAGTATTTCATGTTGCCTTTGTTTCTAAGGTATTTGCATTCTAAGAAAGTTATTCCCAAGAGTATTTTTAAATAGAATATTTTCAAAAATTTTGAAGACTCTTCTTTTGTGATTTTTTCAGTTTCAAAACATAATATTGTGACTGTGCTTTTCAGAAAATATATACGGCTAGCAGGACATTAGATCCATATAAGAATAGTTAAATTAAAGCTGTGAATTTTTTATTGAGAGATTCACTTTCTCAAACAGCATTTTATCTAATTTTTGAAACATTGTAATATACATACAGAAAGAGTTGGAGTTGGAAATGTATAGATAATTTTAATGTATCATTACAATTTTAGTAACTTCTTTATCACTTTCAGTGATGGTGGAAGCACCACCCATCTATCAAGGATGGAAGCCAAAGTAAAGATGTCTGTCTCATTCAAAATACAAGCCTTGAATACAGTACGTAGAGCAGGATTTAAATTTACCTCTCATAACACAAAGTGAAATAGGAAAAGCATCAGTAGAAGAATAGATGAATATTGAGTAGAAAGTGGTCATTACATATTAGTAAAACATTTTTTGTGGTATACTCAGTAGTTCATAACCATATTCATGATTTGGGTGTCTCACTTGATAAAATATATGGAGGTGGGATGCAGAAGGCAGAAGGAGAGTGGGTTTTTCTTTCCTTTTTCTGTGTTTCTGAGTCTGCTTTCCTGTTTTCTTTGATACACTTCCCTACCACAAACCATTTCTCAACCACTTCATAATGTGAGTTCAAAAGAGGTTTATAGCCCAGTGGATAAAACATTACATTGCTAAAATGTGGTTTTCCTTATCCCTTAAAAAAATAAAAATCAGCCAGTCTGTCACTGTTTAATGTTTCACTGCCGCAGTATCTTATTTTCAGTGTTGATGAATGCAACCATGACAATTCATCAGCAAACAGAAGACTGTTACTTTATTTACACAAGCATTTACTTATTCTTTTTTTTCTCCTTTTCTCCTTTCTCCCACATATGAACTAATTCACTGTCCCAGCTGTTAATGTCTGTCTGTATTGTATCTACTCTCATCTGGAAACTCTGTGATCATCAGTCCAAATTTTCAGGTGAGCTTCCTTGTTTTGGAGTACTGTAATCTCCTTCTGATCAGATCTGAAACCACTTATTTACAAACAAGTGCCTTTATCCTTTTCACATACAACTGCTTGTATTTAGATATGTCACTTGAAATATTTGCAATACTAATGCATAACTTCCTTTCATTTTTTCTTTTTGTGTTGTTGCTTATTGAAAACTTACAGCCAAGGAACGCTTTGATAAGGCCTTCACCCATTTTCTAAGCTTCTCTGTCTCTTACCTCCTATAGTGTTATCTCTGTTCAGAAGAGATATTAGAATAACTATTGCAATAATCACACAGTGCTAAATATACAGCATGTTAATGTAGTAATTTGCCATAGATCAAAATTATTACCCATCAGAACACCTCTCCCAGAGAAGACCACTGCTCACTACAGCAGGACTTCTGCTGTTGACTTTTCCTCTCTGTTTTGCTGCGAGGAGGACAAATGACCTCATTTTGTAACATTTGGCTAAACAGCTGCATGATGAAGTAGCATGAGGTGAAAAACCCAGTCATTCTAAAAGTGAAGCAATACTTGTGCAGCAAGGCTAATTTCGATACCTAGGGTCTCTGGAGAATCAAACACATACAATTGATGTGCTTAATTAGATTGTGGAAGGTGGAAGTTTCTCATAATCCTCTTTGCACTTTTAGCTTCAGATCTGAAGTTTGCAGAAAAATTAGTCTAAACTTTAAACACCAGATAAAATACAAATGTTAACTAGATTTAATAGAAACCTAGCTGTTAGCTAGCCATGCTTCCAAGAGAAAGGAGAAACTCAGGGGATGGTAAACACAAGAGAAGTGCAGGAGATCTGTACAGATGTTTGAAATGTGTGCTGCTGTGTTTGCTTTCCACTGAAGCTTTCAGCTCAGCCCATCTGTCGTGCACAGCGTGCCACACATTGTGATATTTGTCTACACCCTGGCCCTCAGCCCATCCGGCTGGTACCAGGCTGCACACCGTTCCTTGGAAGGATGCTGGGGTGTGCGATCTGCTAGGGCAGCCAGGGACCAGGGTACATTGTGGAGTCACCTTCCTACACTCAGATCATGGCTCGTGCATCCACGCTGGAACCAGCACTATGGGTCATGGCACCGCTGACCCACTGTGTGCACAGAGCTCTCAGTCTCTCAGACTGCTGGTGACACAAAATCTCTATAACAAATACATTAATTTAAATCATCTTCTCTGAGTGAATCATTCTAGCTTGGAGCCAGATAGTACTGATGCTTGCAAGATGGCCTTATTAGATGCTATTTATTTCTGTATTAAAGAGAACAATGTGGATTGAAGTCACAAAAAGAATTACAAAACCTAATTTATAGATTGCTCCAACTGGAATCCACATTTCTTCCAGGCAGACAGAATTTTTTGTTGTTGTTGTTATTAGCTTAATGAGGAGCATAGTCTTATTTCATTTCCTTTGGAACTTACTGCTCGGTCAGTTTGTTTTCATAATGCTGGGTCTCATCCAGCTGGATTTGGGCCCATTCTGGTATCATGCTGCTCAACTAGTTTTATAGCAGTTTATGGATCATATAGTTAAAAATGCCACCTCTTCTTTAGACATAATAATTTATGATATTGAGCATGTTGAAGTGGCTTCTAAATGTGCCATCATTCATCTTAAAAATACAACCGAAACCACCACTAATGTGTACCTACCCATCTGCACATTCACATATTCAGCATTCATATCCTGACTAGTGTGCTTTGCAGTATTTTAGAAGTTTATTCAGCTTCATGAACATGGGTAAAAGATGTTCTCTGTAAAATTGTCCTTTCCTTTATTAATGCCTAATCTGAAATTCTTCTACCAGAATCCTGCTCGACTCTTTCCTGCTACCAGATTCTTATCAATAAAAGAATTTAAAAAGTAAAAAAAAAAAAGGAGAGAGAGAAGTCTTTATCTCTCAGTTGCACAGATATAAACCCTAAATAAAGGTAAAACTTAATGTGAAATTTGGCCTTCCGTGCTTGATTCTCTTATTTGGCTCTGGAAACCTAGTTGCTCCCAGGTCTCATAACTGATCTCCAATTATTTCTCATTCATATACATTTTCTCTCTTCCTCCAGGGCTTTCTCTTTTCTAGGTTGTGTCCTGTAAATAAGATTTTCTCATTCTTGACTCTCATTTCCATCATCATGACTTGTCCCCATCAGATCTAACTGAAGACTGTTCTGCACAGCCGTGATTTAAGAAAGCAAAGCACCAGGGACTGTAATTACTGGTGTTCTCAGCATGTCGGGGAGTGTACTGGCAGCCCCTGAAACTGTTAACCCACTACATACATGCCGTACAATTTAAGCAACTTAGATCACACAGCCTGTCAAATGGCTAATTTGCATAAGCAATTTGAATAACAAAGATAGTTGATTAAATATGAAATATATATTCAAATGTTCTTTACAAAAAATTAAAGATTAAGACATTCCCTATAATGTCAAGGAGAGTTTTACATCACGGACAGAGGTACATTAGCAAACTGCAGAGACATTTACAAAGGACAATTACACTAAAGCTATAAAAATACGCCTCAAGTAAAACTGTATGTGATTTAAACAACATTTATCCAGACAAATGAAAGAAACTGCTTAAGTCCTGCATAGGTGGGAACATAGAACACTTACAGATGTTGGTTTTGCGTGAATTGTTTAACTTAGATTGCACACAATGTGGATCAAGGCAAATAGTAGTGATAATTTTAAAATAATAGATTTTATTAAAATTATGTCTAAATTATATAAGATTACCATATCAGAAAAACAAAAATGTACAGAAATTACAGTCTTTACTCCTATTTTTTATTGCCTAAATGGTGCCAAGATATGATTCATAAGTGAAAGACAAGGATAGAAATAAGAGAGGATAAAAAAAAATAGGAGATAAGGCTGCAATTTACTGAGGTTATGGATACTTGATTGAAAAGGGTATTTTTAAGATTTCAGGTCCAGATTTTGATATTAAAATACAGCTTTGAGATATACATCACCAACATCTCCATGTTCACATTATGCTGGGAACATAATGTGTGGACACTGTATACCAGGCAGAAAGCATCTGGAGTGGAAATTCCACTTGGACAACATTCCAGGCAATGGAGGAACCTGTTGGGCACCCCTCAATCAATTAAGATACTGCCCAAGCAAATGCCATTGTGTCCATATGATACTGTTTCTGTTAATATTTTTCAATTCCTATGACATTATTCCATCCAAATTAATTGGAATGAATGTTTCTTAGCAAAAACCTCATGAGAGATATTATAAATTATTCTAATAAAATATCCATGCAAAAATCGATTTATTGAGCTGCTCTGAACTATTTAGCATGGATACTTTATTAAACATCAAGAGTCTGCTTAGTGCTGAAAGCATCTAACTTTGTGGGACAATCCTCTACCTCAAGAATATAGAGGTAACAGTGCCCTAGTATTTGCCCATTTATTTATTATTAACATCTAGTTATAGTCAAAACAAGGTCTTGGTTACAGAGAAAAACATATCATTTTGTAACAGGGGTAGTCTATAAGAAGTAATTTATAGTCTTGGAATGTGTTAAAATACCCACAGAAGATGTAAAGTTAGCCTAACATGCAGTAAGGTTGCAATTCTTTGTTCTATTTGCCTTCTTTCCATTAGGTTGTTGATTATCAGTAATAACAGAACATTTAACATGTGCTTCATCATCAGCTCATAAGCATGTCTGTCCATCTCCTCCCTTCAAATATGAGAAAATTAACTTAATCTGCCTGAGCATTCAATGAGCAATAATTCCCTTTGGGACAAGAAATCAAACAGGTCAACCCAAGCAGTACTGTGCTGTCACACCTGTTTTCATCTAGGTCTAAATAGATGTTGGTCTGTTTTAGGCTGATGGTAGAAAGAAGCCCTTAACTGGCTTCAGGGGTGATGTCAGTTCTTTGAACTCCTTTGCTGCTACATTCCTCTGTACAAGCCACAATCAGCTCCTGAATACCTTCAGTTCTGTAGCATGTAAATTATTATATACATTTTTTTTTTTATCTTTACCAAATAGAGATAGTGACCTTTTATCAGGCTTTTTGAACAGAAATGTGTTCTCTAGACTAACACCTGCTAAAGGCTTGTCCACGATGTATAAAAAAGGTGTTTGTCTTCAGTTCAGTCAGACTTATCCAGCCCCTGAGTGTCTCAGTTAAAATGTATAAAGTAGCTAGCAAAATTTTACAGCCAGAAAAGTGCAGTGTCTAACACTCTAGAAGCTTATGTATTCTAACTTCATGGATGTATGACTTACAGTATAGTTAACATTTAAATTGTGAATCTCTAGGTGTGTGGATGCTTTCCGTGGGTGCCTCTAGAGCTGTGCTCTGTACCAATTCAGGGACACTACGATACTCGTGACTCCTTGGATGAGAACTCTGTTGGACTGACGGTGTGTGTAACCAAGACAATTCTGAAAGGGTATCTTTATTTACAGAAACACTTTGTTTGCCTGGTCCAAATTTGTAAATTCTTATAGTAATCTTTTATATGTTTTAATAGGGAGTAGTATAATTTTACAAACATCTGGAACACTGATATTTTGTGTAAACCTACTCTTAGCCATGCCTCAGAGTATTTCAGCAGTTCACATCTAGTGGGAGGTTCTTGTTTATTTTACTGTGTACTACACTGAAAAACCATATGGGATCATGCAGACATTACAATAGCTTACAAGTTTGTGCACAAACATCACTCTTGTGGTAGCAGCAATAGTTTGTTTGGGACTTTGAAATAAAAAATGTTAAATTTTTAACTTGGGGGGCTATGAGTACTCATATTTGCTGAAACAAAAGTTGGAAAAAATTATGAAATAATCTATATTCTTATCACATGGCCTCACTGTTTTCCTTCTTAGAACTAAGATTACTATAAGGGGCAACAGGAGCAGAGATCAGGTTACTGACTGTAAACCAACTCAGCTCAACTTAGAAATAGGTGAAATGTTTGGAGGTAAAGTGGAAATGAAATACTGTCTAATGAAACTATTCTGGAGAATGAGTGAAATTCCACTCAGGTGTTTATGGTTTTGCTCATGGCCTGGCTATTGCCATCTAACAGTTACAAAATGGAATAGCTCCCAAGATTTCTGGGAAGGCAGGAGCAGGCAAGCCCTGAAGGCTGAACTAAACTTGCTACCTCTATCTGTCAAAGTGCACACATGGGAGAAGGACTGGTATTATGGAACAACACAAATTTTGAGACTGGAACAGGAAACAGAGACAACCAGGACCATTAGGCCCATTTCCATCTTGAGCTTATTAAACAAACACAGAAAAGTTCCATTTTTCCAAGTGGACCTAGAGGAACTAGCCACTGGATCTCAGGCAAGCGGGTGGCTCCTGCCTGCTCTCTGCACTGCCAGTATAAGTACTTAGCTGCCTTGTGCTTGGGTGAAATAAGATAGCTGATTTCTTCGAAAAGGAGACCTATTAAGCTGCCAGAATGAAACTGGAATATTACATACACCTATAAAGTCTCTTGAATTTACTGTTGTAGAGAAACACTGATTTATACACAGTACTTGGATGCCACTTTTACATGTTATACCTTCAAAGCATCTTGCACTACCCTGTTGAAGATTGAGCAGTGGTATACCAATAAATAATTATAAGATGGATACCAAGAAAATGGATTTTTCCTAATATTTATTAGTATACTGAAACTAAATAGACTATAAATATTTTAATAAGGATATTTTATAGAAGTGTAGCTTCCAATAAATTTTAGATTTTTTTATTTCCATTTTGCCTTTTATTGACACAAAAAGAAATTCATTTGGTTCTTGAACAATAAATTTATAAAACTTGGTGTTTATATGCATATTTCAGTGTTGGCTGAGATTGTCAGAAGTAACAGCTAATCTTCTTTATGTAGCAGGGTGCTGAGTAGGCTTAAAAGTCCTTTGCTTCCAGAATGCAATGTAATTATAAGACGTGATTACAACTGATTATAATCAATCAGCATAGTCTTAAGTGTAATTTATATTGCTGCAGCTGTGGTTAGATTAAATCTTCATATAAAATACAATTTCTCCAAGATATGTAAAATTATTTGAGCAAACCCAAATACAGTAAACTCATAATGCCATAAATATAGAGTAAATGATGCCAATTACATAATAGTTTAGTGCTGTGTGTACCACAAAATAAGTTTCCCCTCAAACAGGATATTCTTGATTCAAGACACAAGATTGTCCTTTTGTTGTTGTGACAGGACAATGTTTCTGCTCTTCTGAACTCTTCCTTACACCATTTGTCACACGTAATGTGTCACTACCAGCGCTAGAGCTACCATAGGCAGAAAGAGCACTTTTAAAACAATAATAGAAACTAGGTTTGAGGATTTACAGAACAACATGTTTTAGCAGGATAAGACACATGCTAGCTGTCAAAAACTGCTGAGCTCTCATTGCTAATCAGCTAAATGGCTTTGTTCAGTTCCTTCCCCTCTGTCTGTACTCCCAGGCTGTAGCTGGGAAGCTTTACTGCACACATAGATCAGCCAGATTTGCTCCAGCCCGTCTGGAGAGCCCTGACAGGAACCCAGGGCTGCTGCAAGGGGCCTCCTGCTCCCAGGGCGCAGCCAGGACAGCACCCCATGGCTCTGTTCCATAGCCCAGGCAATGGTTGGCTCTCTGTACTTCTGTTGTGTTTTGGTCTTGGTGAAGGGTTATCCTCAGTTTACAGCCTGCAGAGTGTCCGTAACAATGCTGTCTGCCTTCGTTAAGGACATGTGTTTAGGGCTAATGGAATGGTTTCTCAGTTCTTTCATTTTCCACACAATTTCTTGTCCAAAAAAACCAAACCAAAACAAAAAAAAAAC
>VZRN01005936.1:3466684-3602669 GCA_013397935.1 Dasyornis broadbenti | reverse complement strand
AGTGGAATTTGAAAAATCAAGTTTTCTAAGGAAGAAGGCTTTCTTTACTGTGTGTCATTTGTGTTACAAATCTGCTTACAGTAGATATCAGCAAGAAATTAAAGGGATGGAGTCACTGAGTTCCATTTCTGAGCTACTAATGATAGGAGTTTGTGCCTACTGGTACATAGTTAAAGTGATATAACCTAGTTGAATCAGATTAATCTTCATTATGTCTATTAGAATGAAATTTACTATAGCATAGATTAGGTTTTTATTCCTTATTTATGCAAATTAAATTGAATTAACTTGTATAAAAAATCAGTAAACAGAAGTGAAATACTTCATCTGTACAGGTCTAGAACAGTGAAACTTCTGGTCAAAAATTAACTTAAAACTGATTGTACACGTGTGCTATTATTTGTATTGCCCTTTCTATTTTCACAACACCACCCAGTCTAAAATAAGACTGTACCAAACAATATTCTGTTTTATTGTCATTATGCTTTGAATTTTTAGAAGTGAAATATTCCTATGTACGGGATGTGATTCTTTGACAGAGCCTCAGATTTTAACAGGATTTTTGATTTTTGTCTCAGGTAACCAAGTCCTAAAATATTTGACCTTAAAGAAATATTATAGTAGGTAATTTGCAGATCCATCTGTAGGATGAATTCCTTATGAAACTAAAAACCCGACAAATTTAAACTCTCTCTTCTGGGTATCCATAAGAAATGCACTACTGAAGCTCATAAAATTATACACTAGATAACAGAATTGTTCCATGGTAGATTTATGTTAAAAAAAAAAAAAAAAAAGAGTGATCAGGAAGAATTTTATTTAAGGGCTATGGCTTGAATATTAAATAGAAAAACATTTTGCATTTGCTTCCCTAATAATAAATGGTTGGAATAGAGGGAACAGTAAATAGCAACAGTGAATTGTAAGCAAATATCGGCTCTGGAGCCTGATTCAAACACCAAGCCAAGGTGCCCATAATTTCTGAAAGGTGTGATTATACCACATTATGCTATATTATTTATCTTCTCTCCATCTTTTATACATCAAATAGATACTATTATATACATATATAATACATATAAAATATGTTTTTTTGTGATTATATCCTAATGTTTGAATTATAGATTCAGGCCTCATATTGAGGTTCCTTTGGGGAGAGAGATTGTCAGTATTTTTATGTTATTTTAATTTTCAATGAAAAGTCTTACTTGGCTGTTAGTTCAGACTCTCTTTTCGAGAGCAGGTTCTAGTGCCTGTCTGGTGTTTATAGGTCACGTGTCAGTGGCCACCTTTGAGGATGGATTCTGATGCAAAAAAACCTGCACCACTCATTACCAGCAGCCCCTTTTGCTACTCTGGCGGTTTATTTTCTGACAGACATTCTTAATTAAAATAATTAACTGTATTGTCCCCAACACAGCTCAAATCAACACTTGGGGATTTTTAGCCCTCAATCAATAGAAGAAACTATTCACAAGGCTTAAAATGTTTGAAAAGTCATTGAGGCTGTGTCTTATAAAATTTTGCTTTGAAATGTGCAGTAACACTTTTTTGGGGGGGTTAACATTTATATCAATAGCATATAAATTGTATTTATGTTAATTTTAATTTATTTAAGACCATTAGAGTTTAGTGGACAGATTTAGTGTGGATAGAAAAACAAGTTACCTGAGATAAAGAAAAAAACATTCAGCATTTAAAATGTTAAGGAAAAAGACGGGAAACATTGGTACTCATTATTTTTGGATAAGATATGATTTCAAAGGAAACATCAAAATACCTCTATGGGCTAGCATGCTAAGGTAAGAAGATGACTGCTCTTGATTTCTAATGCCTGAAGTCAGGTCAGGAATACCAGCTGTGATAAATTGTAAAACAAGTATGTATAGTTTGACAAGCCAAGTAAGGATTTGCTTTCTGGAGTGTTTTAAATCTTTTGTTCTTTAGTTCTGTACCTCAGAATCTCCAAGTTAGCTAAACAGAGCCTAGGATCAGGCATGGGGATTGTAGCAACAGTAGAGCTTGTGCTGCACTTTGTGTGCACGTTACTCTCATCCTAAATCTTTGGCTGCTGAAGCTCAGAAGAAACTCTTGAACACCATAATCCTAATTAGGGAGGAGGAATATGAATGCAGCTCAGCAGTAACATTGCATTACCAGTAACTAAAGCATGCTTTCCTCTCAAAAATATTTTTAATATCTACAGATAGATTACAATAATTACAGTCTATTAGGATTCTTTTATTATTTAAACCTTGCACTGTGATAAAAGAATAGAGTAATTAAATGTAATTATGAAGAATTTAGATAAAGAAATTATTTGGAAGATACGTGTTTCTGAGAACAAAACCAGTAATCTATCTGAGTATATTCCACACAAAAAGAAAGTATTTGTGTTATTACTATATTTACTCATGTACTACTTCATAATTGCCAGTATTATTTTTTAATTCTGTTCTGTAGTGTAATGGTACCATTTATTTTTGTAAAGATAATATATTAAGAAAGAAGGATTCTGAAAATATTGAACTCGAGTTTTCAAAATACAGATATATATATATATATATATATATACACACATATATAGCTTCACTTAAAAAAAAAAAAAAATCTCATCTTCTTGTGAGAGACCTCTAGAACCATACATGGCGCATAGTTTGCTTTACCACGTTTGTGCCCAGGCACTCCCTGCGTCTCTCCAAATCTAAAGGGCCACGAGTGAGAGCACTGGAAGTTCTGGTACGCGTGGGGAAGAGAATGTGGCACCTGTGCAGGAACTCAGTCCCTTCCGGGAAAAATCACAGTCCCAAAGTTCAGCTAGTGAGAAAGGAGATGGGAGGAAGCTCTGCCACGGTGTTCATGAGCTACCTTAGGCAGTCAGGATTCGGGAAAACTTGAAAGAGACTTTCAACATTGGCATGTAGACAGGATTCCTAATTTCAGCAGCAGGATTTTGCTGCTGAACCTTGGCATCATTTTTTAAATAACTTTGGTGAACTCCTTCCTCATATATGTGCGTTCGAAAATTCACGTGGAATTATAGGAAAAGCAAAGTCATCTGCAGTTAGTCAGCTCTTATGACACATCGCTATTTTTACAACATTAAGTTTTTAAAAAATCAATATCTTAAGGTGGTTTAAGACTATAACACTTGGGCTAAACTGTGGACTTTTGAAGGCAGTGACAGATAACGTATTGATATTTTAATGGCACCAGAATTTGGCTCAAATTTGAGAAGATGCTCAAGTTCTTTGTATTTTTTATAGAAAAATAGGAATAATAAAGTGTCCCCAGACTGAAATCCAAGAAATATAAGCAACCTCAGAACGTTAGAAATAATTCATTCCCTTCTCTCCCCTATTGCTTAAACGTTAGTGTTGAAGCTTTTTTTGATGCAAAAAAATTAAAAAATTAATGCAGCCTCTGTTTGGTGTTCACTTCATCCACTTATATATTTATTATCCTTTCTTGTGAAGTGCAAAAACCAGAATATTTTAAAAGGCCATTGTTTAATGACAGTATGCATCCATGGCTCTGGTAGAATATTTATAATGTTTTATATGTTGTTATTATTATAACAGTTGAAAAAACCTTTAAAAATCAGATTTAAAAGGCTGTAAAGTCCTGGGACCTGAAATACCTTCATGAAATTATTCCTTGTAGACTCAGGTCTTCTTCTGTCTGTATCTTGTTTACTCTCCAAGTAAGTATCTTAATAAGAGGAAGACTATTGTAGACTGAGGGGAGCACTGAGCAGTCCTGGCTACACTCACCTTCTTCCATATGCTGACTTTACTTTCCATTCAAAATAAATTCAAGTATTCAGGGACATTTACATCTTTACCTCTGTAAGATATCAGGGGACTTGCTCACACATAAAGGAGATATAAAACTTTCCATTGTGAGGTTTGGAGGAAATTCCTGGGGCTGAGCTCAGTGTGAAGGTGGTTTTTTATTGGAACTGGTGTAAGCAAAGCTTGTCACCGCTGATTTGAATAGCTGACATAAGGCAGAATCCATTTGCCTCCCCTGGATGGGCACTTCTGCTGCAATCAGCAGGAATTATTTATGTGCTTATTCTTACATTTAGATTTGCAGTGCTTAAATCCTTGCATGTAAGCACATTTGGAATCTCCTTGTGGCAAAGCAACATTTTGCCTCCTTTCTTTCAGTGTTGTTTTGGTTGTGTTGCTTTGATTGCTTTCTTAAAGATCAGTCATTCTTAATCAACTGTATTTATATGATTATTTAAATGATACATAGTTATGCAATTAGCAAAAGTGTTTAGTCATCATCTGTTTTGAACATTGAATTACAATTTCAAAATTGAACTTGTTTATCTTAGGGGTATTCAAATGTCTTTCTCAGGTATGTGGCTCCCATTTTTTCTGGTTCTACTAAACTATGAAAAAATGACAAAAATGAACATACTTCTTCAGGGTGTTTTGATGAAAATATATCTACAAACACAGCGAACACAATTACAGAGCAGGGCTGGACCACAATGCTCAGATGTATATTGTATTTCCCACCTAGACACCATGATAGAAAATCATGATGCAAAAACTCCTGCTAAATTGATTTTGTCTCAGAATCACACAGAATACCCTTGTAATGACTCAAAAATTAAAGTCTAAATATTTTGATGAGGATAGTTTCATTACATTAGGCCCAGCTTAACTTATCCTACTCAGTGTAAATGAGACTAGGATAAGATAAGATGAACCCACTCAATTTCCACTGTTTATTACAGTCTTGAATCTGATAAAATACTTAGCATTGATCACTGGGGATGTGGAAAAGCACACAAAGGAATAGAGGCAGTAGATGCTAAATGATTGGAATTTTTTTCTGTAAATGTATTACATTTCAGAGGTTAAGTGGGTAAGGGAAAAAAATGCACTGAATATTCACCTTTGAGAGTAGATAACAAATTTGGTTTTCAATGTAATCATTTCCAGAAATCATTCTGTTTTCACAGCTGCATGCCACTGCACACCATTTTAAACTTTGCATTTTGGCATCGGGAAGGAATAAAAGGTTAAAACGTGTGGAACAAAGATATTATTTCACCTTCTTGCCAATATTAGGATTGAAAGAGGCCTCACTGAGGCAGGGCTGTGAATTTAATTAAACATCTTTTTAAAGGGGATCATAAAAAGGAAGAATTTTCTTTCTACTCCTGTGACAACTTCTTGGAGTACAGTCATTAAATATGGGTTGGGAGAGGAAGGAAGATGAGAGTGAGTGGAGAGAGGTGTAGTTCCACTGTTACAGCTCGCTGACTACATCGTCCAACCGACAGGAAGAAAAGGAGGAGAAAAAGTAATTTACTGGCAGTATAACCCAGCTACAAACTACTGTTTCCCAGAACTCAGTAGATTCACATTATTAATTTCCAAAACTCTTCTTGGGACTGCCTCTGTAATGGGTCCAAGTCCCTGTGCTTTATGACTGGGATGAAAGTCTACGCCTAGCCCTATGTCAGCACTGATCAGTTATCGAAAGTCTGACAGTGAAGAAGTCACTACGGCTTCTGAGTTGGTCACAGAATCCCAGAATATTCCGAGTTGGAAGGGCCCCACAAGGACCATCAAGTCCAGCTCTTGAGTGTTGGCCCTTGCAGGATTGAACCCACAATCTTGGGGTCATTGGCACCAGGCTCTGACCGACTGAGCTCATCTCAAGCTCACAGTCTCATGAACATTATCACACAAACATAAGATGAAAATGACTGTCTTTACTGCTGTTCAGAAGGCCAGTCAACAAAAGAATTGCTTCTTTTCAGCTTTATTTCCCACAGTATTTTCTGAGTCAACTTGACCATTTCCCCTTTCGATATGAAAGTAATTCTGTAAAGTGAAGTCACTGAACCAGAAAACATACATTTGGTCTCTCTGATTTCTGGTATTCACGACCAATTGAATGCTTATAGAAGTTAGTGTAAAATAATCCCATTTGATTCACTTCTCATTTTAAGTTATTTGCAATACAGAGTATGCTGACTAGCGCTTTCCTGTGCTGTGTGAAAGTATTAGGCTTGACTCACAAAGGGAGCTGTGAGAAAAAAGCTGTAAAAATACTGAAGGTGTTTGCCTTTACCCCTTTCTAAAGAGGAATAAAGAATTTTGTTCACACCAGGAATTTTATTAAATATATTCTTCCAACTCATTTTTATTTGATTATAAACTAAGATCATGAACAAAGAATCTCCTGTGTAAACTGCTTTCCTCCCAAGCCATCATATTTTTTGCAAGTTTCATTGCAAAACCACTGTTTGAAGTATTTGTTTTTCTATGCTTAAGCTAATTTGTTCAGAATACTGATATTTAAACTTTTTTTCTGGATCACACAATATTTCTTATAAAAGTAAACCTGATCTTCCTTTGTGTACAAAACTAATGTACATGAAGTCAAATTCTGTGGCATCAGTAAGGGCCAGTCATCAGCTGGGAAGGGGAATTAAGGACTTTATTCTGACTTGGTTCTGGCTTACATAGATTTCTCTTTGGACTCAAAGAGTGATTTCAAATAGAGCAGAATATCTTTGAGAAATAGAACTATACATTGAGTCAGAGAAGAAGAAAACCAAGATCTAAACATGACAGATACCTGAACAAGTTAACATCAGGATATTGGCACAAAAATGCAAGAATGTTTGGAAATATTTTACAGGAACTCTTAAAAGATGGAGACAGGAAGCAAAATCGTCTCTGCATTAGTTTTTATACTGTTGTAGCTGGCTTGCCTTAGGACAAGATTTAGGATAAGAACATATTTATATTCATTCCAGAATATATTTTTTAAATTGTCCTCTTCTAAGTTCCCCCTTCCATTTCTGCTAAATGAAAAACAGTTTCTTTTTTGCCAGACATCCCACAGAAAACCAGAAAGCCTACTTGATCCCATTGTCATGCAAATATAACCTTTTAGTTGTTTGGTTGGTTGTTTTGGTTTTTTTTTGGGTTTTTTTTTGGTTTTTTTTTTGGTTTTTTTTGTTTGTTTTGGTTTTGTTGTTTTTTGTTTTGTTTTTAATTTAGAATAAAAGTACCTTAACTTCTGTAAATATGTAGGGGCTGTAAGAAACTTTGAACCTAACCCATGGCATCTTTAAAAAAAATTATTTTACTCAGGGTATTCTTGCTGCAATTTTTTGATATACAGTCAGAGTTGGAGAGATTGCAGTTACAGACAAGATCATGAAGAATATTTTCAAATTGAGTCTTGTTATTCTGGATTTATTGATGTATTCCCTGAGATTTATCATTCCGTATCTTTCCTTAGGACCATTTTGATGTTATACATGATTTGTATGAGTATCTCTGTCTATCAACCTTGTTACATTTTCAATATATTTTTTCTAGAAATTGTAGAATTGAAATCTTTCATACCCTCACAAGAAAACATTTTGGAAAATAGCTGTAAGGAGTTGGCAGTAATGAGTGTGGTAGACCTCAAACCAAGATATTAAAGCAAATGTTAATTAGAGTCATGAGAACTTGGAAAACCAGCCTGGAAAACCAATATTTAACTTTCAGAACTTATAAAATCCAGTAGGAGCTTAAACAGAATTCCATGACATTTATTACTTTGTCTTTAATTTATTTTTAATGTAGTTTTTAAATAGCAACAACAATGATCCAATGTTTCCTTTGCAATTGAAAATCATTAGCTGTATGACATCAATATACATCAGATGAAGATCTCTCAGTTACCTTAAAGCAGTATAAACATTTAACCCTAGGTATTCTTAGTACAAACATATTTAGAGGTGTTTTTTTTGTTTTGCTTTATGTCTCAGATATGGATGGTCCAAACCAACCTCTGTATTACATTTTTATAACATTTTAAGTTTTGGTCCCATTAACATTGTGAATCTGCATCATTTTCATTTACTCTGTACACACACATCAATAAGTGTAAGCCTACAGATTTCAGTAAAGCTGATGTACAATTTAATAGGGAAGAAGTAGTTCTAGTAGTGGCAAAAGATACCTTTTTTGTGGTCTCTGCCTGTCTTCTTGTCATTTGTACACAGGATGAAGTGGGAAAATATTCTTGTGAAATCCTTTCTTTACTATGATTACCGTTAAACTTCCAGAGCTTGTCTTCTCGCTATTATTGATACCTTATTCATCAACTGAAACTTTTTTTTTTTTATTTTTATCATTATTAGTATAAAATAAATTTAATTTTAGACTGAAATTCTTTGGATGTTTTTTGTGCAAGAAGAAACAAAAGTCTGAGTACTCTTGCAACATATGCAGGGTGATTGCTTGGTGTCACTGGCTTCTACCTGAGATTTAGTTAAAAACAGCTGCTGCTTACCAATGGCACAAAAAATGTATTGAAAACAGTGAAAAATTGGAAAAGCTTTCCGATCAGAAATGCTCAGATTCTTTTTTCTCTTGTATAAAATATGTTGTTTTTTTTTTTTTAGAATATTTTATTCTATTCTAATCAGAAGCATTAGGCAAAATATTGCAGGTAATGAAAAAAGGAGTAAGAATTAATGGCCAAAGCATAAGCATAATTTTCAATATTTTAAACTATTTTTTTTTTTGAAGACAAATAATTGAATATCGATGTGCACAATGAAAAAGACCTGCAATAAGGAGAGTGGAAGAGAAGAACAGAAAACAAAATAAGTTAGTTCAGACCAGTTTGTGATAGGAAAATTTCGTATGTGACATTGAACTAATGTTAATATCATTTGAGAAGTTGTGCAAAAGCAGAGCTGCACAGGCTCACACACTGACAGACTGATAATTTTCTCTCTTTTGTATTAACAACAGACCCAGTATCAACTATATGACACTGGGGCAAAAGAGCACCTTAAAACTGCAATTATTCTTTTTGGTATAACTGTTACAATTATAATATCAAAATAAGCCAGAGGTAGGGTGGCATAGCAATGCTCTTTGCAGAGAAATGAGAACTGTTCTTCAATTATTTTTTCATTTAGATTTTTTTCTAAGATTTACTAGGTAAAGAGCTATAATTGCTACAAACTTGGTTATGAAAGAAAAGAAATTATCTACAACTGTGTAAATACCAGTGTCTAAACAAAACCAAAACCACCAACAGCAAACCAACCAAACAAAAAACTCCCACAAAAATAAAATAAAAACCAAAACAACAACAAAAAAGTAAATTAAAAAAATTCATGGGAAGGTCAAGTTTAGGTCAAGCAGAAAAAGAATTTTTTTAAAATCTAGATTAATTTAAGCAGAATCCAAAAATATTGTTGCAGGCTTGATGAAAATATAGTCTAAAAAAGGCCAAAAACCAAAACCCAAATCAAACAGTTAACTTTTTAAAACATTCTTATCTATTTTCATATTCAACCAAAATGGTACAGTCATGGTCCTATTTACCAAAAAATTATAAATTCCCTCTGCTGTAGAGTTTGTGTTTTTTGTTCTTTCAGACCATTGTGAATCATGCTGTAGTGAAAGCACATATTTCTTACACATTCTTATTTGCTATTCCCTTTAAAAATAGGAATTTCTGTCTTCCTATGGAATAATATAATTCCAAATATCATCTGCCTCCTGTCACAAGTTATTTCCCCCGATGGTTAGACATTGTTACAATTATCCATTATGTTGGCATTTCGGTTTCTTTTGAACTGTATGATACGTCCAGTCGCTACAACTGTTTCCAAATCATCAGACAGCTTCCTTGCTTAATTTGGTCCATGGAGGGCAGGAATAAATTAGCCTGGTTGGGGGATCCTGCATGTATCTGCATTGCAGGATTGTCAGGTGCGAGTTCACACTGGTGCTCAGCATTACACAGAAAAGGCATTCAAAAATTGCGGCGCTGGAAAGGATGCGGAGAAACTGTAAATGCTCTGGCAGCAGTGCTGGTTACAAAAAAGAACTGGCATGCCATAGGAAAATATTCTTAAAGTCCCTTGCTTTAAGGATCCTGATAATCCTAGCCTGCATGAGATAGATGAAAGAAGAGGGACTCAGTGCAGGCGGGTTGTGTCAATTCTGTCTCTAATGGTCAAAAACGTCACACCCGTGCTGGAGACAAAAGCCTTCCTTTGCTCAGAAATATGTAGTTCTAGGAGACCTTGGTGTGCATAAATCCAGTACTACTAAACTCTGAATGACAACCAAAGAAAGGTTTTGGGAGATGAAAAATCTTTTGACAGTGGTCCTAAGGAGAGCCAGAGAACGTTAAAGCAGCCTCAAAGCCTGGATCTTAAATACAGAACTCCCCACAAGCTCACGAGCTTAAAACCGTATGCACCCCAGCATGTGGAGAAGCTGAATGAAAGTTCTGTCCAGGGGAAGCCAGATTAGACCTGAGATGTGGGAATTTTATGCTATCTGTTACAGAATATGAGTCCTAGTCCTCACCCTGTTGACTGAATGCCATGATCATCTCAAAATATAGTATCTATTTTTACAGAAAAAAGAAAGCTTGCATTTCCCTTCTTCCCATTCATTGTGTCTTAAGCACAGTCTTTCCAATTTACTATGAAAAATCTTCATTTACATTCTCTAGATTTCTAAAAATGTAATTACAAAGTAGAACCAGATGTCATACAAGCATTAAGTATTTAAGGAAAGAGAATAGTTCTGAGTGACTCAATTGTAAACAAATTTTGTTCAAACAACTTTCGTTACACTTTTGCTAAGATTCACGTTTGCTTGTCTGAGCCCCAATACATGCAAAATTGATAATAAATATGACTGTAATACTAAATATAGGTGTTCCTTACAGGCATGCAGAAAATCAGTTAAATTTTGGAAATTTGACTTATTCTGCCATGAATTCATAGAATTTCCACACTACTCGGTTTTATCTGACACTCTGCACCCAAGATAAAAATGCACCTAATAGAAGAAGCTAGCTTGATTCTCCAGAGTACTTGTGCCATGGTAGTTAAATCACAAACTTATTTGCATTCTCCTGCAGAAGTTTCTGATATTGTATCAGACTTTGTCCTTAAAATTAATGAGCTAAGTATTTCCAAGAGACAGCCTTGTAGAATATCATCAGATCGTCTAATGACGTCTCCATGGCCTACATATGGTCTCTTTCAATTAGTCGGTCTTTGTTCAATAAGATCAGTCTGATGGGAGTGGACAATACTTTTGAGGCAAAATATTTCGAGGGACAGTTCCTCAAAACTGCTCACTTTAAATATGAATAACTTTGAGTTTTCATTGGCCAATTTTTCATGTAAGGGAAATATTTTCTAACAATTGGATAAAATTGTAATTTGCAGTGGAATGAACATTTAATGACATTGAACCAAGAGTTGTTTGTGTTTTTGATAGTTTTGTTCTTTAATTTTTTTTTTTAATTTATAAATTATTATGAAAAATCATGGCAGCACACTTGAAAAAAATGTAGTTCTTCTGAATATCTGCAATACTGCATCCACTTTCAGTCTGTGAAGCACTTCCTGTAAAAAATCATTTTTCCACCGTGTCTGGAAATAAACTACTAAAGTATAGATTTGGTTTGTTCATCTGGAGTTAGCTTTTTTTCAAAATTTTTCAATCTTAAACTACTGAAGTGGCCAGCAGGATTTTATATATGGTAGTATCAACCTGCTTTTGTCTTCAAGAAGAAAATCATGGAGATGGAGAGATAGCAGATCTTCTACTGCAGCTTTAGAGTTCTGCTCATGTGGAAATTGATCTTCAGGAAAGGCAGGTCTTGGAGAGGATCTTGTACAGCTGAGCCTTGATGGCTTGCTGTGAACTACCGAAAAGTGAAGCATATTTGCACTTTTCCAAGTGTGAATGTCCAAAAAGGAGGTCCAGAAAACTCCAGGGACTGCAGGACATTGAGAAACCTGGATAGCTAGCCAGACATCATATGTGGTTGTAAAAATCTATTTTATAATATACATTATTGATCTAAAACACAAAATAATCTGTTAAGCCCTCTTTAACCACTGAATATATGTTCAGTAAAGAGAATGAATAATTTGAAACTTATACATGCTTTGACAAAAATGAAAAGCAGCAGTAAATTGATATGTGACATTCAAATAACAGGATTTTAACTACGTATGTAGAGAAGCAAATTCAAACATTAAAAAGTACCGTGCAAGGCCAAAAGTAAGGCTATTCACTGCAATGCAATTCTCTTTTTATTTTTGTTTTCTTCCTCTCACCTTTAGACAGTTCTAAGGGAAGCTGCCACAGATTTCTACCATATGTCTTGTTCTGTTATGAGTTAATTCAGTGGATAACACGTTAGCCAGTCTTCATTTTTACTGTGTGTGTACATCAACAGCACTATATGGAAAATAAGTTTGTGAATGTTCTGACTTTCACAGTATTATCAATGCCACTGGCTGCACAATTCAGTAGCTAGTAGATGAGCCCTAAAATTGCTAAGAAAAATAAAAATAGGCAGCAGTAGTGTCAACACATGGCAGTTTGTTATGGGAACACATTCTCTTCAGTGCTGTATCTAAATTCTTCAGATCAATATGTGATTTGTGGTTCTTCAAATACTCAATTATCTCAGGTTTTGAAGATCTTGCCTGAAGACAGTAGAAAGGGTATTGATTTGTCTTTAATATAATACTTTTTGAAAGTGGTGCTTGAAACAATTTCAACTTTAGATGTCATGTTTTCCTATAATTATTTTGATCAAATAAATATAGCACTTGATCGTTGTAGGCATGGGTAATTTTGCCAGTTTTTACAGAAAACATTGCGGGATCTTTGAAGAAAATGGTTGTTTAATCCTTTCTATTTTCTCCCTTGCTTAGAATGTAAGACAAATGGTCGTTATGGTGCAGTGATCTAACACACCAATGCATTTTCAACTTTTGTGTCGTATGCTAACTCCAGCAAGTATTGTGGTGATGAAACACTGCAGAGCACAGTCAACAGACAGAGGTCACTGAAAGCTGGACATTAGGTCATTGATAGTGAGTAAATATATGTCAGTGTTTATTGTTTCCTTTTTGAGAATGAGAAATACTACAAATGCTGCAGTAAATGGAAGCATACATGCTGTGATAAATAGCCATGTTTCAGTTCTGCTTTTTAAATGACAACTGCAGCCAAAAATACTCTGAAAGTGTTTTAGATTATTTGGGAGATGGGTGATCAGAAGATGAAATCATACTTCATTATTCCTTTCTCCAAAAACAGCATGAGCAAACAAGACTGTAATTATGACTTCTTTAATTAAAACAATTCACTTTACAATAGTATGTGTGTAGAAGTCTGCTGCTATTTTTTGAAGATTTCCTCCCTTAAATTCCTTGCTTTTATTCCTTGTTCGAAAAATCAGTGAAAGATTTTAAAGAGACAAGTCAGTGACACTGGAACTATGTTTTCTGTAATGACCTGCTGCTCTCCAGCTGATCCATGTCACAGAAGTCTTGTGACCACACAATGCATTATGTGAATTTTATGTAGTCAGGTTAAGAGGTTTTGTAAATCAAGTGTTTCAGAATGGATTGTCTATTAATAACCCAAATAACCAGAATAGTTTTTACAAATAGAAATAAGTTTCTCTTGGACAAAAAGAGGCAGTTCTCAAAATGCAATATCTAAGAGCATCCCATTCAGTGCTATAATATTGAAACTAAAAGCTATCTAAATAAGATGAAATTCCTACCCCATTTATTTCATTTTTGCAATATAGCATGCAAGTGAACACTTGCCTCTTTGTGCTGAAGTTATAGCCACTTAGGCAAGTGGACACCAGTAAAATGTTGAAAAAGGATCAACCTTATTTAACACTATAATGTACTTTCTTTGGTTGAAAGTTCCCTCAGCCTCTTTTTTGAATGGAATTCAGTCTTCCTTCAGGTCTCAGAGGAAACCTGGAAATGATAGTATTTTATTGGCGACATGGAAGGACACTGCACTACTGCCTTGGGGAGGGAGCTGCAAGTAGTGATACAGGCAGAACAGCATAGCAGGGAAAGATTTCACCCATGACCTACTCAGTTTTGGACTCTATTCAGGAAAACACTCAAGCACACATTTCCTGCTCCTTATTATGTCCCACTAGAACTTACACATGTGCTTAAGTGTCATTTGGAGCAGGAATGCTTTCCTGAGCAAGCACAGGAGAGAAATGGACTCTGTCCCACCACCCTGCTCCTTTCTGCCTTCCTGCTGGTGCCTCTATCAGCACAGGGCAGGGCTGGAGGGCTTCACCTGAGCACGGAGCCACACCTGCACCTGAGGGTCACTGTGCCACACCTATGGCTCACTGTGCCACGCCTGAGGCTCACTGTGCCACGCCTGAGGGTCACGGTTCCACGCCTGAGGCTCACTGTGCCACGCCTGAGGTTCACTGTGCCACACCTGAGGGTCATGGTGCCACGCCTGCGGCTCACTGTGCCACGCCTGAGGGTCACTGTGCCATGCCTGAGGGTCACTGTGCCACACCTGAGGGTCATGGTGCCACACAGCACAAAAAATGCCTTCCCTACAGTTCTGCTTAATGACTGTGCAGTCTACTCAGGGCTTGATGAGCTAAAAGAGAAAAGCTGCTGGGAGCTACTGCTTATTTTATATCAACAATTAACTTCCTTTGTTCTTGATCTATGCAAATGAATTGAAACTTATGGATTTAAAGGTATCCTCATTTGGCACTAATGACTGAAATTTTATCTCTGCTGTTAGAATGTTTTCATGTTGAACAGAGTTTATTTGCAAACATACATCCACTTTGCATCTTCTGTTCTTAAAATCTGAACTGAACACATGGAGCTAAACACTGTATATTCCACATTACTGAGCATTCCTGTCTTGATTGTTTGTATGCAATGCTATGAAGCAAGAGAAGCTCCATTGCTGCTCTTTGCTGGAGGGCTAGTTCCACTGGAGATGCTAAAATGATTTCACTGCTTTATGTATAATTCATTGATATGTTTTAATGGTCAAAGAGAAATGGGAAAATGGGCTGTACAGTGTACATATGCTAACTGTAAGGACATTACTTTTTTCCTTTGTCCAGTGTTGTCTCCAGCGTTTTTTCTGTGCACCCACAGATTGTCGTAGGAAGCAGCTTAATTTCTAAACCTGATTTCTTCTGTTCATAATAAAATCTTTATTAAATAAGCAATGGAGTAAAGCTAAATTAATCATGAGCAGCTAGATTTGCCAACGCACTTGTGTGCAACAACTGTGAAAACAGCAGCACATAACAGTTAGGCATCTGCTCTCTGTAGCTGCTCTGTGCCCTGAGCAAGGTGCCCAGGTTCCTGCTGCATTTTATGGAGGCACTTGGACCCTCTGGATTGAAGATCATAATGTGTCGATGGCTGGGGAGAATAGGCTAATGTTAATGGCAAGAAAATGCTGGGGACAGCAAAATGGATCTTAACCCAGGTTCTCCTCTGAAATCTGGTTGATCCTAGAGGACTAACAGGTAATAAATGAGGCATGGAGGGTGGAGCACATTTGCAAGCCTTTAGACACAGAAGGGATTCACATGGAACCTGCTTGAGAGCCTTGTATGGCTCCTCGTTGTACAAAGTGTGTGGTTGGTAACCAAAAAACCACTTTCCCTCACTAATCTGAGAGCCTGTGCAGAACAGCCTCGCTCAGGGAAGGGCAGCAGGGGCAGCCAGGTCCTGCCTCTAAACTCAGGTGACAGAGTGGCTGCTGCCAGCTGTGCCTGACATTTCCTCCTTCAGACTGCACAGTGAGCTAAATTCTACATTTGCTCATCTGAGAAAAAGACAATAATGACTACATTTACCTCAGATGCTAACTAAATGCAAATTATTGTTTTCCTGAATATTGTAGTCACCATACCATAAAACAAGATCAAACCTCATTCTACCTCCCTGTGAGCTCTTTCCAGTAAACACCTGAAAGGCAGTTTTGCTCAACTATTCATCACATTTCTACTCTTACATGTTTTTGGGTTTTTGGCTTAATTGTAAATTAAATTGAACTATTTCAATCATCTGTCCTTGAAAAGCATAGAAAATAAAATGCATATTCAAATTCAAAATGTGTATTCACATTACTTGGAAATAGCAGATCAATTATTAATTACCAGATTCTGTGTAGGTATGTATTTATATATTTAAATCTATTTACCCACATACATTTATCTATATATATATACACACACATATAAATATCTGGTCATCCATATCCTTTTCAAAAATTATTAATTTTTGTTTGAATTCAGCCAGATCAAGACAGTTGTGCAAACTTCAGAATTGACCTTACTGGAAATATTTCAGAAAAGTTTTTATTTTTTATTAGAAAGATATTTGAGAGTCTGAATTGCTTCTGTGTAAACATGAAAAAATTTCATGTTAGTAAACTTATTTTACTCAATGGAAATATTTGTGCCAGAGTTAGGTGGCAAGAATTTGTAGAATTCCTTCTAATATGAAATTGTTCTGTACTTTTTGCTCTGTGGACATTGACGTAAAATATTAACTACTCAACACTGAACTCTCTGTCAGATGTGAGGAGCACTAAAAATAAGATCTGCATGTTTCAGTAACCCTGTTTACTTGAGCATTGAACCTGTTTGTGTTTAGACTTGTTTTTAAAAATGTAGACTTGGAAAAATGGTAACTTTTGCTATGCTCAAGCTTCTAAATAATTATTATATTGTTTTAAATGTATGATTAAGAGAAGTGTAAATCTCAAGCTAAGACATTTTGTAAAAACTAAAACAAAAAGCTGTTATGACACTGTTTCATTTCTAAGCTATAGAACCCACCCAAAATATATATTTTTAATAGAAATAGAAGCCAGTATAATAGATGAAGAGTCACAAAAGGTAATCACAAACCCTGTTACTGTTAGGAGTGTTATATTACCAAGAAAAGAAAAACAATATGCAGACAAATATAGGTCTAAAATTTAGCTTCCTTGATCTTGTCCCCAAGTTAGAAGGTAAAGGTCGTACTGCAAAAAAACACTTTACAATAACTGTTGTTGGTTGGTTTGTGGACATTTTAAAAATTGAAAACAGGATAGAGCAACATTCTATGGTTTATTTTATGTTTATAAAAATGGCTAATATTAATGACGATGAAGTTCTTCCAGGAAAGGAAAAACTTCAGCTTGAGAGTGTTTCAAGATCACTATTTTACTTGCAAAGAAATGCATCTGTCATTATCTAAATCAAAGAAAATATCAGAGTAGGAGTTTTCCTGAACCCAAGAAACCTCTCAAGCTCTGAGCTTTTGCTGCTCCATGACAGGTGCCACTGTGGACAGGACAGGGATAAAAGATGGCCATAAAATGGAGATTTTTTGGCTGTAGGTGAAAACACACAGAGCACATTTCTTCCCTCTGGGCTTTCTCTGGAGGCTTCACAAGGGGCAAGAGCAGCACAGGGCAGAACTGCCAGGATGGGGTGGGTGAGAGTGTCCATGCCACAGCCTGGGGACAGTGGAGCATTTCTAAAGGGCCTCCACAGGAACACAGAACACGTGGGCTGGGGTCAGGCGGAGGCTGGAGCCTCACACATGATTGGTGAGAACAGAGGTGTACAGACCAGAATGGAGAAACTTCCTCAAATGAAATAAAAAAGGGCTACTCTACTTTTTTCTTCTCAATAAGATTGATCTTTGCTGTGGCTTATGCAAGGTACTAATTTACAAAATGAGGCACACATATTAATCCCCAGAAATATTCAAACTTACTTTTCACTTCCTTCCTCCAGTTTCACGCTAGGTAAACTTCAATGGATTTGAAAGGATGCAAAGTTAGTAGCCATGGTCTGATACTTTGAAGAATCAGGTCTATCTTGCTCAGCATATTTTAAAAAACACCAAAACTTACTACCGTTGTCTACTGCTGGCAATACAAAAAGCCCCAAGGGTTCTTTACACCTAGTTTGTTTAAGCTCTTTAATTTGCTTTTGAGAAGATGCAGAGTTGAAGAGTCTTAAGAGCAATCGTAAGAGCAAGAGACTGTCCAGTCATTAAGTTCTTATATAAGTGATGATAAAGGCTAACAGCAAACAAAGTGTTTGTTCCCAAACACCAAGACTATACTGAATGATTTTTTTTTCTTTAAAGAGTAGACAAACATTACTTAAATTTAAAACAGTTTGTCAAAAAAGGGGAAAATTAGACTCAATTAAAAGAGCATAAATAAAAAAGTGATGATTCTCTTGAAAATTCTGTATTACAACTTTATAGAGATCAGCTTCTAGGAATGATCAAAAGCAGCCAAGCATTTGAATCAAATATTTTTGAAAAAACTATTGACAAAAGTATTTCTAGTGTTTTCCACTCACAGTGAAACGTTTAAGGTTTGTTTCATTCTGAGCTGTTCCTTGCTCACATCTGTAGCTGAGGCTTGCAGATGAATTTTTAATGATGAGCAATAGGGGTGTCAAAACATTTCCAGAGAGCATAATCTCAGCAAAGGATTCCTTCAAGACATTGTCTGCATCAACAGCATTAGACTGAACGAGTCTGAGTGTTGTAGATCTTCACAGAGGCTGAGGGGAGTGTTGTGTGTTTCACCAGTGACATGAGGGAAAGCAATCAGACACTGGATTACATGGCTGTCATTGTCCATTTGCCTTCTTTATCTCTACTCTAAGCTCTTGCAAGGCCCCACTAGTAATGACATTGCTGTGTAGAGCAAGACAAAAACGTGCAAGAAAGGATGGGTTTGGTATACTTAAAATTTATGTTTCCATTTTTTTTGCAAAGCAGTTAAATTTTTCTTAATTCCTAATACATTTCTTCAATTATATACTTGGAGGAATGTTTGCTAAGTATAAAGTTACTTTGCACTTATAAAGGTTACTGCTAAACAGTTGGAAGGTTTTTGTAGATTTCGTTAATCTATGTTCAATGCACCTAGCCACCTATAAATGTCCTATTACTTCGTTTCCAACCAGTTGCCCCAAACTTTGTATACAGTCTTTGTATTTATAAATACAAGGGACTCCTAAAGAAATCTGAGGAGCTGCTATGTGTAAAGAAGTGGAATGCCTGTTGGCTGGGGAGCACAGATTCTCCTGCACACATCTGCTAGAGGCTAGGCGTGAACTTGCCAATTTGCCTGCCTGCAGTCTGTGCCTTCCTACTGCAGTTCATGCGACACTCAGGTTAAAACCAGTGAGTTTATGCGTCTTCAGCAGCAAAGCAGATGAATCCCATAGTGAGAAAGTAAATAGATGAAGAATTTTAGGCAACCTGTGCTGCTTTCATTCTCCCCTCTGCACATGAAAATGTATCATTTTGGCTATGCCCTTGACGTTGGAAAAATAATAATAGGATCTTGCCTAGCTGAAAAATTAGAAAAATGTAAGTCTCTACACACTGTATTCAGAAAATATTTTTCCTCCCAATCTAAATGTATCATAAATAATGATTTTTTATTTTTTTTTTTACTGTAGATGCAAAGCCTGCAATTGACTGCTTGAATTTTAGTGGTTCAGGGACAGAATTCTGCAATTCTTTATCATTATTTCAAACAGCAGTAAGCAGTGTCATCTTTGGGGAGCATGGGGAGGGGCTTCTTTTATTTTGATTTGTTATGCTGCAAACATGAACAATCATGAATAGACTTAATTTTTGCTTAGAACAGAATAACACTGTGTATCACTGTAATTAATGTAGACTCCGTGAGTCATTTTACATTAATTTTAATAAAAATGATGCACTGGAGGGGTCTTGAGAGTAGCCACAAATCAAATAAAAGAGGTGAAAACGACATGCTTGTAACATACAGAGTCTATTGGCTTGTTTTTTCTTACTGAACTTGTAAAGTGTATCTTTACCAATAGAATTCTCATTAGAATGACTTTAATGGTCATTAAATTAGATATTCAAATACACAGAAATAATTACGTAAATGCCTAGATGTGTCTTTTAACCTGTTATATAGAATTTATCACAAACTACAAACACTGCTTGCAAATGCTGCAGCTGAAGAGTCAAACAACTGACCTTTCTCAGAGCTTTTTCCATTGACAGCATAGCATTTGATGGAATAAGTCATAATGATTTTAGCTTTGTATTCATAAAGGAGTAAAAGATGTTTACTTTCTGTGGAAATAAGCAGATAAGAACTCACTGTCCTCTGCAGCTGATGAATAAACACCCAAGACTGCATAGTACTCTGGGGACTGTTAAAAAAGACAGGATTATCTGTTTCAGCCTCTTCTGTCATACTTTTTTAACTGACCCTTTACTACTAAGGACCTTTGACTGCAGAATAGGGAGTATCTTAGTAATGTATCTTTCAGAGTCAAGTCTGCTACTTTGATCTTTATTCATTTTTGCTTTGCAAGTTCAAGGTAAATGTTTCCCTCAAAAAACTCACATTCAACAGCCCTCTGATAAAGTTATTCAAAATAAGTAATGTCTGTTTAACAGAATGCTTTCCCTTCTTTAATTAAAACATGATGCATTGCTAACTTGACTATCAATCCAAGAAACAGAGTATTTGAATGAAATGGTTTTTCTCAGGGTGCATGTGAAATTGTGCAGTGGAAAGTTCCTTACTGGAGAGATAATAAAGGTCTAATATGGGTTTTTAGTAGCTTGGATTGGGGAGAAGCAGACAATAACATATATTCTAAGCAATATATCTGAAGACTTTGAATCTCATTTTTACGTGTCACCAGGAAAAAAAAAAAAGAGGTCCCAAGAGGACAGTGCTTGTAGCGAAGTCAGTTTGCTTATCAAAGTTAGTTCTATACAATAATTTTTCTAATGCTTTATTTAATCTTATTTACATTATCTTAACTGCATGTGTTTCTTCATTTGGCTGGGAAGATCCACAATGCAGTAAATCACACAGCAGATATTTTTGCCTTCTGACATTTTTAGTCATTTTTAAGTCACCATTTTTCGTACACCTACCAGGCGAAATCCAGCTCCCATTTAAATCGAAGTGTCCCAATGACTGTAGTGGGAATTGAATCAAACTTATGTTCCCTATGCCTTGTCAAATTCATAATCTTTATCCTTAAAAATTTCATCCTTTGAACACTTGCAAGACCTCCCTTTAGCTGTTCCTTGGCAAAGCCTTTTTTTCATACCCATGTTCATCTTCCCATGAAAACACCTGCTGTCATTCTAAATACAGTATTTAACTCTTCACATAGAAGACATCGTGGCAACAAATTAAGGACCAAGAAAGCAGTTTTCAAGCTATGTGCATCTTTGGTCTCATCTAAGTTATTCATTCTGTAGTTTACATGATTAAAAATCTTGTTAAAAAATGGAATTAAAATAATTGTCATCTGTAATTACGTAGGAGAACATGCACTCGGGAAAACTTCAAACTCACTTTGTGATACCAACGTTGGAAACACAATGATGAAGAGGAAGTCTTTCACAACCAGACATTACCCCATCAATCAGTTTGAAGTCAGGAGAAAAATTAACTTTGTCATGATATGGTTCTTAAAGCAAAAGTAATAAATTCTATAGAAACAGCGAGCCTACAGCGTAGCTAATTTATTCATTATCCACCCCAGAAAAATAATTAAGTCATGCTTTCTTTCCTGGCTCTTCATTACAGTTTAGCCTTTTTCTGCAGCAGTCAGTGACTGAATGCTTATTAAAATAAATTAGCTGCAAAACTTTTAACTCTGTCTTAAAGAAAAACTAATCCACTTTTCTAGTGGAAACAACATTGATTAAATAAACCAAGTTTCATGCCGAGACAACTAATTCCTTTAGCCACAGTTTCCAATCTTAAATCATGTTGTATCTGTATTAGTTTGAGAAGTATATAATGAGCTGTGAGTTTATAATTGGTATTAACCTCTTTCTGAATGCATTTTGGTTTTTTAGCCTGGGTGGTTTTAGTGATGGAATAAAATCTCTGTGCAGCCTTTAGATATTCTTGTACTTGTGCATCCTTTTTTTCAGGACACACACATACAGTTATTCAGACACACTCTGCTATTCCTCTGATCCAGCTGTTTCAGACAGGCTGCCTTGACAGGAAGGAACTTCATCTGTATCAAACAGCCTCACAGGTACTATATATGGCAAGATCACTTTAAGAAAACAAGTGTTTACAATCTTGCTTGTATTTCATATCAGAAATATGGAATGCAAGAATTTAAAAAACATTTGAACCTGACTCAGAGACCAGTGGAATTAATGAAAACATTCTCTCAAACAATTTGTGTTTCACATAAAAACAACATTGCATAAGGCCTAATGATGCAAAATGGGCAAATAAAGCTGAAGAGTTTGTGACTACATGACCTATGTAGAGTTGTCCACATCATTACTTTAAAAAATATATGGGTTCATACTTTTAAAAATAAAAAATTTCTTTAATTCCACCAGCAGTAATCAACCAACAGTTTGCTACGTAATTTAGTGATGTATCAATCAGATCACATATATACCAGCTCCCACCACAAAAGAGATAATAAGAATTTGATGTGAAATAGTGATTAAATTAATATAATAACTAAGCCAGGGAAAAATCCATCACCCCTTCCCAAGACCAACCTTGTCACAGGGCATCAGAGGGGCTGGCTGATGCAGAAGCACAGCTCAGCAATAACTGCAGCCTGGGGGTGCCGACATCCTCTGCACACACAACAATCCCCTGTGCACTTGTGCACTTCCCGTGGCTCTGAATATTTATAAAACCCTCAGCCTCATCTTCAGCACCCCATTCAGCTTCTCTGCCCTAGGAAGAGCGTTTTTCTAAAGAAGCCATGTACATCATGGGTCTTAGTCCCTCTAGTCCCTCATTACCAGCTGCCAAGGCTTCTCAGGATGGCACAATACCACTGCACAGAGCAGCCAAACGACTGCTGTTTGTGCTTGGCTTTTGTCCCAGTGCACAGGAACCATTTTGATGAAACATGGAAAAGAAAATACAAAAATCTCCTCTGCCGCACACGTTGATGGGTCCAACTGTACTGCATAGGAGGCGAGGAAATCTGCAAGGGGCAACTCTCAGATTACAAAGAGCATTCATCAGGCAGGGCATGTTCTCAGCTACAGCTAATTCAGTAGCAAACAACGAAGTACCTGACGGGCCTTGGCAGCTGCTCCATCTTCTGGGCTGCCGGAGTCCTATGGGGCTGGGGCAGGGAGCACGAGAAGCACAGGGATGCAGGGATACAGGGCCTGTGAGGGTCTGGTGCTGCCCCTTTGCCCCCCAGAGCAGGAAGCCAACACTGCCTGCCATAATGTGCAAGACCATCCCATGCAATAACCCCCCAAACATCCTATTTAAAAATCCACAGGTGCTGCAGAACTGGCAGAATAGAGGGAGAAAATATTCTTTATTGTCACTCCCCCCCACCCCCCCCAACCCTTCCGATCGCTTCCCTTCCGTTTCTCAACTCAGCTCGTTTTATCTCTGCCAGGCTGCAAGAGCACGAGGGTGGGAAGGGAATATGTCTGGTCTGACAGAAAACTCCTCTTCTGTAGACAGGAGCTCACTGAGGGACTCTGGCTGAAAAAAGTATTCTACATCTTGTATTGATAATATCTTTGGTCTTTTCTTTACACTGTGGTTATAGATGTATTGCATAAATTCTACCTATCTGTAATTTCTTTTTACATTACAGCAATAAGCATATGAGGAACCAAAAACTAATAATCAATTGAAGAGAATCTTCAAAAAAAAAAAAAAAAAAAAAAAGGGATTGCTCCACACTTACACCAGTGAATTATTCAGAGAAGGTAGTTTACCTATTTCTGGCGAACAGCAGAGGCTATGACAGAACAGCTTCAGAATTTTTTTTATAGTAATATATTTAGTTCTACGAACTGAAGAGTAGAAAATATATTTCCTTCATATATTGATACACTAGTGAAGACATTTACAATTTGCTGGTATTAACTTGGTGTTATTATTTTCTAGTGAAAAATCTTCAGTTATATGTGTATTTCCATAGGAATGCTTACCTTTGGTTTATGTGATATACTTTTATCTAGTGACAATTGGAGGCCTCTAATAAACTAAACAAATGAAAAAACATCCTCTCTCTAGTTGTTTAACTAGATATTCTTACTTTAGTGACAACTTATTTAATTTGATATACAGCACTGGCTTTCTGTTCCTTGATTGAATAACCATAAATCTTATCATTAATTAGTCCTCAAAGTAAAACATTTTGTTTATAATAGCCACAAAAATCTGTTATGTGTAATTTTCAAAGTATTATTTTTCACCATAAAGTAAAAATTATTAGTTTTTGATAGACCTAGATACTGGTCTTTTCTCAGCCCAGGTTCAGAGTGGAAGCAGATAGTATCGAGAAGAAGTACAAGAGAGTAGGGAATTTTTTGTAATGCAAGGGAAGTGGTTCTAGGAACATGGTTGTTGACACTGGGATGAAGTCCTGAGAGAAAGGATTTCTCTGCTTGCTAAGTGACCATTCTGTTTCAGTCTGGTTTATACATCTAAATAAAACAAGACACAGGCCACTCCCAGACTCAGGTCTGGGGAATCCAGAGCCTCCCTCTGGAGTCTCTGAGATGACTCGAAGGGACCATATGGAGACTCGTTTCCAAATTAGGCACTTCAGACAGAGTGGCTCACTCCCATTATGACTCAAATTTTGTGTGAACACATTTTCAGGAATTTCAATATTATGATTTCCAAATCATAATAGCAGCCATATTTCACACAGATTGAATCTCAGCTGTGTTTCTAAAAGGCTCCAGCAATTTTCTGTCTTTGGTCTTCCATTCTTCAGGGCTTGAAATGCCTGAACTCTACCACAGATGTCAGTCCAGGGCTTTAAGGGAAACAAAATGCAGTTTCTTCTTCTTTAAGCATTTTTTTTTTTCCCATCTCTATTCTCCCCTCCACTGGATCCTGCCTCCATAACAAGGACTGTATCAAAATAGGTGCTGAAGGCTGTCCTGAAAATCGCTCAGCTGGTGCTGAATGTTTATTTCTCATAAAACTAGGACTTCTGACTTGTTCAAGTGGATGCAAGTCTCCCTGCATTGTACCTAGCTAAATAAGGCAATCCAAGTACTTGGAAGGGTCTGTCCTTCTCTGTCTTATGCTAGCATTCATTAATGTTATTTTCTTCAAAATAGAAATTATTTTCCTTTTTTTGAGTGTTATTAGAAAGTAGGAATTAGCTGCTTTGATACCGTAACTTACAATTCTAAATACTTTAAATTAAGGGACATGCTGTACATTTTCAATGAACTAATGTGCAATTTGTAACAAGTGAAATATATCAAATGAAAATGATTTTGCAGTGATCTAAACCCAATTAACCTCAAAGAATGTTATATGAACATAGACTGTGAAAGATTTTAATTATAGCTGTAAATGCTATGCAATTATTGACCAAGTTTGGCAGAGATATTTTATGTTGCCTACTGTTACTACATACTGTTAGCTTTTTAATTTGGAAGCAGAAAAAATGAATGTCAAATCACACTGGTAATTTGAAGAGTCCTGGATTGAATACTTGTTGACCACTTGAAATAATAATTCAGACATTCTTTCCAAAATAAAATTTCCTTTAGTGTAAAGGAAATAAACCATAACTATTATACTATAGGTGCATGCTTGAAACAAAATTAAATGAAAATATATTAGTAAAGGAACAGATATCAAGTGCCAATTGTTGTTTCAAATTATGAAAATGTTTGCTGGTAATCTCATTAGTCTGCTTAGAAGTCATCAGTTACATAGAGCTCTTTGGCAGTCTGAAACCATGGTTTCAGGAAAGACTATGTTCTGAAGATGATATTTTTACAGCAGCTGGATAAAGTTCAAAATTTTTCCTATCATTCCTCAATACATAAAGTCAGAGATAAAACAGTGGAATGCAAAGGGTTTCATTCTTGTAAATGCATTTGTTATGTCTTTATGCCATTTGGAGGTTCAAATAGATAATACAAATAATCTTCATAAAAAAAACAACAAACTCAGTGTATAAAATTGTAGGTATAATACAACAGAATTAAGAACAAAACTTAACATGTTTCTTTTTTTCAGAAGAAAAAACAAATTACTTCTCTGCATTTATTTGCTGTTTAATTTAAGCACTCACAGAAGTACAATAACATTCCCATTTTATAGACAAAAATGAGGAAAAGAGAAAATTAAACATTGGAATACAGGTTCTGCTAAGGGACTCACTGTAAAGCTATGTTCTTTCTATTAAGAAACTGTGGACATAGCACGTATTTTGTGCTTTCATGTTATACAAAGCTCTTCTTGGACTGCACAAGGTAATGCTGCATTTGACACAGAAACAGAATAATTTAAGTTGTAAGGGACCTCTGGAGATCATCTGGTCCAACCTCTCTCTCAAAGCAGAGCCAGCTTTGAAGTTAGAGCAAGCTTCAAAGTTAGACCAGGTTGCTCAAGGTCATATTCAGTCGAGTTTTGAATATCTCCAAGGACAGAGATTTCACAACCTCTCAGGGCAACCTATTCCAGTACTTGACCACCCTTATTTAGAAAAAAAAAAAAAGTTTTCTTATATCATGTTCTACAGTTAGTTATATAGTCCTCCAGTAGAAAAGTCCCGTCTCATGAGGTAAAAAAGAAAGCTTTAAACAAAGTCAGTTTCTTCACGGTTTTTGGTTTTTTTACTCAAAGAAGAGTGATATTGACTGAAGAATGCACAAGAAAACATTTGATAGAACAGAGACTATTAATTTGCTTTACACTAGCTTTGGAGGTCAGCTATGACTGAAAGACATTTTTTCTAGTGATTGTGTAGAGCTTGTGTTAATTAAACCCAGGAAACAGCATTCAGAAGCACTGAATTTGAAAATATATTCATAAAGATGGGGTTTGATATCCTATCCAGCAAGTTTTTACCCTTGGAAGAATGGAGTCTTAATGATCACAAAAAGCCATTTGTCTGCAGGGCAAAAAGTTTGATCAGTGTAAAATCATCAGCAGAGAAGACGAAACAATAGATTTTAAGATCTTCCCTCCAAAAGGGACAAGCATGATCAATAGGCAAATTGACTACTTGACTTGAACAGATTTATATCAGAGGGAAAACCTGGGCCTGAAGGCTGAACAGAGAGGCCCACAGGAGGAACCTAGGACCCCTGAAAGATCTGATCACAAACCAAAACATTCTGTGGATAGTGAAATGGAAGGAAGCTGCTTGCAGGGTTGTGTTTTTCCCTCCTTTGATCTGTCTGCCATGTTTTGCTTATGAGAAAAAAAAGTAATTGGATAAAAAATTAATGTGAATTTTCCATTTTATTTAGTCCATCTACCTCTAAAGAATAAAACAAGGTGGCAAGTTTCAAAGAGCATACTTTTATTATGAGGGTTACACATAGATGGAGCCTAGGTTGGTTAGAGTAAGAAACTTCTGGTGTGAAATACTTTTGTAAATGATCAACTAGAACTTAGAAGAATATTCATCATATCATGTTCTGTCTTTCTATAGTAAATATAAATGATATAATTAAGATTATAATCAAATATTTAAATAATGGCATCAAATCCCATTGTGCAACAAGTCAAAAGCAGTGGAAAAAGGCACAGAAGGTTTCTGACATTCTAAAGCTCCTCCTGACTTGCCTGAAGTGAGTCTCAGTATTTTGCAATACTTCCATAAAGGAACAGAGCCTTTATACTCTGCTGTCTCTTCTATCCTGAATCTCTTTATTTCAATACGCCCATCATTACTCTTTTTAGGATGCTAGATCAGTCTTGGGAGACTTAGTCTCTGTATAAAATTTTTGCTTACTTCTGGACTTAACCTTTTATCCTGTGATTTTTCTGAAAGGACTATAAAGCACAGGGGGTTTTATTTTTATTTTTTTGTTTTGTTTTGTTTTTTTGAGGGGGGGGGTGTGTTATTTTGGATTCTTCTTTTCTCCTTTTCAGTAGATTCTTTAATTCAAAACATTTTCAGCTGAAGTACTAACTTCTTCCAACCCTGAAACAGTTAAAGCTGCTTGCATCATTTTTATTATATAGTCTCAGAGTCCGAGGTTTAGGACCTTAATTTGAGTTTGACAGATCAGCTGAAATTTTACTTTGAAGGGAAAAAAAAAAAAGAAAAAACAGCAAGAAAAGCCCCCCACCCACCATGAACTGTGTAAGCATTATAATAAAATAACCTTGAAGAGACAACTTAATTAGTATTTAAGTGATCCTGAATTACAATGAAATTCCTATGGAAATGTGAACAACCACCTGCATATCAAATAAAGTCACCAGATCGATGCCTTTACAGTAAATACAATTTTGTTCATAAAAACTGGATTTCTTAAGGAATAGATCATGAGAAGATAATACACAATTTCAAAGATTTAACCGCATAGGAATGCATACATGATGCATTGGCTTATGGGAAGGGCTGGGAATAAGCAAGCCCTAAGTGTTAGTATGAGCTGAGTTCATGCAGAATGACCTTGGAAAAGTCATTTTCACCTGCTTGTGCTTCAGCCAGCCCAGCTGGAATAGTGCATAAAAAGCAAAAGCCAATTGATAAGCAGATGCTGCTTTTAAGCTGGCCATTAACGACACACACGAATTTCTGACGTGTATAATTTCACACTGAAGGCAGAAAGGGTGACTTGTATTGATGCTTCTCCTATTTTTGGTTGTGAAGTTTTTTATTTGTTTCTTTGGGGTTTTTTTAATACTTATTTGGGTTAATTACAGGGCAAAATATTATTAATTGAGAGCTGTAATTCAGTGTTCTGTTTCTGCCCCTTTCTTTATCTTCATAGTGAGGTGCTTTGCTAACTATGGAGAAACAAAATTCTCTCAATGTCATGTTGAGCCCAGAAGACATCCTGACGTTAGCACAAGCACGATGATTCGCACTACAGAGGAAGCTTTACTGCTCAAGGGATTCACTGTTTTCTCTTTTTCCTGAGATACCTCTGCAACAAGAGTTCAATGAACTCTGAAGTCAGAGTTGGAGATAAGCAAACACTCAAGAAAAAGAAAACCCTTCCAAAACAGAACAGCTCCTGGAGACACAGGCCCAAACCCCTTCTCCTCTCAGATTCTGCAGCTAAGCTGAGGGTGTGCCTTTCTCTCCTGTCCTCACTTCAGAGAAGGAAATCCTAATCTGCATGAATGAAAATTGGGAGAAATATAAAGAAAGTAAAATATGTAGGTTTTTTAACATTTTGGTGAAAAGTGCACTATTAAAAAAAAAATTCTCCCCCTCCTGAAAAATTAAAAATGTTAAAAAGTGAAAGATAAGAGGCAGCTGCAACAGAGGGGCTAGCAAGGAACATGGTGGAGATCCTGACCTGGAATTACAGAGCTGCTAAAAAGGAATTTCTAGATTGGTGGGAAGTGGTTTGGGGTGAGACATTTTGGTACAAAAACAAGGAGACTTTAGTAGGTTTATTCCAGGATAGACTAGATTTTGGTAAGGGTGAAAGACATCAGTGATCTTCTGGGGATAGCAAAAAGAAAAAGTGAGAAAAGGTAATGAGGCATATGGCTTTCCTGACAGTCTGGGAAATGATCTTTCAATATGTGGAAAAGTAAATTTGATCCCAATGAATGTGTGCTATAGATTATTAGGGAAAGATAATAAGACAGTAAAACAGATATGGTAGAAAGTGCCCCCCCCCATCTTTCCCCCCCAAAAGTCTTCAAATTTTATATTAAAACCATACTGAATGCACAGTTGGATCAGTCAAAAAAATAAAGTAAATTTTAAAAAAAGGAATTTATCAGGGAGGAAGGAAGGCAGTGATTGTCAGACAGGAAAAGAAACACACTGAGTTCAAACCTACCATGACTAATTTGGCTATGTTAAGATACATTATTAATATGAATTTTAAAGAACTGAAACTTCATGTATTCATTTGATAACAAATAGCAACAACAAAAATCCAAGTAATTTTAAATAATACATCTCAAAAAAAGTAGGGATCAAAATAGTGGTATCTACCAGTACCTATGATAACTGAACTTTTTTCAAGTTTCCAGTTCCATACCTTTGGGCTGAGATATAAAACAATTTCGTTCCTCATGACAATTTTTGCAATTATCTCATAAGAGCTGCTGGCATTGCTGCTGCGATGTAACAAAAACTAAAGTTACCTGCAACAGACATGAATAATTTAGTAGGTAGAACAGCTTTGTGACCTGCCTCAATTATTCACAGAATGAATTGGTGGTGATGATGATGATGATGATGATGATGATGATGATTCAGAGCAGCCTTTTTTTCTATGTCTCACATTGAAGTCCAATATTGCTTTCAACTGCAGTGTGTTAAATTAACAAAATTCTGTTCGGTGTAAAATGACAGCTACACTGCAGTGCTAGGCTCTCTCCAGAGTCTTCTGAATCTGCTAAAATGTCTTTTAGATGTGCTACAGGGCACAGTGCAAAGTGCTGTAACAAAACACTTAATCAAATGCTTAACTTTAAGCATATGTGCAATACCATCCTCATTCAGCAAAGCAGTAACTAGGTGATTAATGTTAAATAAATGGGGCAAAGTAAAACCATGTGCTTAAAATCTAAGCTTAAATGCTTTCTTGAGAGTAGAACATATAACTCATTTCCTTAAAAGAACCATATTGCAAATTCTTGACTGAGCAGTGCTTGCTGTAGATTGAACAATGTCACACACAGACCTCTGACAAAATCACATGAGTAGGAAGTATTACTTTACAGCAGAATGAGAAAATGTCCTGTTTCCATATAGTTAGATGACAAATAAACGAATGAATGGATATTCTTTGTTTCTCCCACTCCAACATTGTGGGAGACTCCTTATGTAATAAATTTGGTCATGCAGAATGACACTTCAGGAAAATGTTTTCTCTCAATAATGAAAAATTGTGCTTAAATTCACTGAGTAAGGAGAGATGGTGTAACAAAGCGACTCTTTCATGGGGCCCAAACCGAATCATGACTAGCAACCACTGGTAACAATATTGTTTCTGTAAAAAAATAATAAATCTTTCAGTATAATTAATGACAGTCCTCAAGGTTTTTAGAGCAAAGTATTGCGTTATAGGCTACAAACTTAAGCCTTAGATTTCATTCGGACTTTTACTTCCCATAATGATTTTTCTTTTCCTTTTCATTTCCACTCCTAAATAAGGTGTTTGTTCATAAATTGGTAAGAATTGTTCTAACTAGGTTTAATTTATTCTATTAACTGATTAATCATTTAGAAAATATTATAGTATGGCTACTTTGCATCTATTCCTTAAACTGAATTTTATTCAGTACAAAGCTCACTTCTCTAAACTGCTACCACATTTTTCATAAGTTAATATATACAGGGATATGAATAAGTGAGGAGGCTGGAGAAAATGAAACACACTTCTGCCACCACAATTTCCAGGTATTTCAAACATGCATCTACTTCTCTTTAAAGCACTCTCCACAGTAGTTCTAAAGACAGGCCACTAAAAAACTTGTGTGCTTACAACTTCGAGTGTTGCTAGGTCCACTCAATTATCCTTTAATCTGAAATCTACAGCACTACTTCAGCACCTCCATTGTGCTTTGTGACTCCAGCCCCTTTTGTGCTGAAGCTTAATTGCACTCCCAATGCTATGATTGCTCTCACATTTCTATTATTATGCAAAATCAAAGAGACAAAGTACAGTTGGTATTTTAAAAGAAACAAATTAATAACAAGAGATTGTGAAGGTCCTTCCTGTATATGTTTTTCTTTCACTACGTGGTGATCAAGTATTTTAGAATGTTTTGTTATTGGAAATTCTCTTTGAAGTCTTCTTATTTATTTATTTTTCAGTCCACTACAGTCCAAAACCTGCTCATTTTGAATTATGGATTTGCTGTAAAATACCAGAGGTGTACTATGTGTGTGACTGATACAGGTGTATACTTGTGTGTCCAAACTCCAGTAGGCAGCATCAGTGTCCAAGAATTCCCATTTAAAATCTGAATAGTCTGAATAATGAACCTTATTTTCTTAGTGCAAGAAACGAGTTCATAAAAACCATTTTTAACTTCATCCTTCCTTATTAAAATACAACCATGCTACAAAGAACTGCAGAATTCTGGAACATATTGTGATTTAGAATAATATACTTATACTGTCTGCAGCATTTAAATTTCATTCCCACTGGACAGAAAATTGTTTTTTTGTTTTTTTTTTTCAGAGANCTTATACTGTCTGCAGCATTTAAATTTCATTCCCACTGGACAGAAAATTGTTTTTTTGTTTTTTTTTTTTCAGAGATTACAGATCCTGAGAAGTAACAGTTTTATTTTTATCCCAGGAAAGAAGATTCTGGTATTTTCTTTAAGACTGGAAATTTTCACATTATTCCTTAACATGTTGAATGACCCCATTGTAGCTGTACTTAAAAAAAAAAAAAAAAAAATCTTTAGCCAATGAAGAATGGAGCAATATTAGATTGAAACATTGTCTATTCAGAATTTCCCTTTATTTTAGGGGTGGGAAAGATTCATTGTCCAAGTGCTACATAATAGTCTAAAGGACATGCTTCAGGGAACACAGTGGGTTGGGAGACATGGCTGCAGTTCTCTGGTCACTGGTGTATAACTAAGTCGTTCAGAACTATAGTTTGCTTCAGGCCTGCCTTACAAACAAATGGAAGGCTGGGAATTACAGCACATCCGGTACCTTTTGGAGCTTCCAAAGAAACACTTTTCCCATGTTTCAAGTAACAATGGCAGATAAAGACTGTCAACTTAATGTCATGGCAGATTGGAGGTGTCTATTGTTCTGCTTTCAGACAGGCATGGCTTGTCCAGCTGTGGAGCTGCTTAATCTCTGTATGATACAGCTTTGGTTTTCTCTGTGATATAAACACATTATCATGTACAGACCTTGGCATCTGTCAGCTGCAGCAGGCGCATCTCAGAGGTGCCATTGTGTTTAATTCAGATATTTCTTAAAGCCAGAGAAGTGTGAAGAGACCAAGTTTTGTAGTCTTATGTTTTCAGTAATTTTCAAAAATTGTTTTACAAGTACTTGCAAAGATCATGGTTTATGTGCAAAGGACATTCTGGACAAGACTAAAGTAACAGTGAAGAGAAAATAATATATAAATTTATTTTATTTTAAAAATTTAAAAATGCTTTGAAGTGTGACCAAAGAAGCTAAAATTCCTGAGCTAAAAAGACCAGCTTGATTCTTAGATCACTGGGATGATATTAAAATTACCTCTTGAATGTAGGGAAAGCTGCTGCAAATACTAAGAGTAGCATAAAAAAGTGGCAAATATCAGCTATACTTCTTGGATGTTTCAGTGAGTGCTGATGAATTTGTCTAACAAATCAGTTTAGTTTTAAATTACATTATGAAAGGTCATTGAGCAATTTTACTTTTACATTGGCCCACAGGCTCAAACAGTGAACCAGTTAAAAAGAAAAGTACTTCTAAAATAAAGTATTCCTGTGAAACCCTGTAACTGAAATGGACAAGATTTGCACAACTCTAATTGCAATCATTGCACTGCAGGTTGCTGATTATTTTAGACTGATTTGTATGAAACATAGAGAAATTCTGAATATGTTGAGAGCCATGATTGATATAATAAATTGATTGATATAATAAAATACTGTGTCTGCTTCCATGAAGGAAATAGTATCCAGTTAGCTTCTGAAGCAACTCAACGTATAGTAAAAATGTGCAAAATAAGATTAGGAAAGTTCTTGTAAATGAGTAAATAATTATATCAACTTATTTGAAATATTAACATTGAAATGGACCTTTTATTTGCTTGACAGTCTTCACAGACATTTGTGAATGTGAACAAACAGCTTTGCAAGTGTTTGACTCAGTGCTTGCAAAATACCTAAGGAAAAAGTAAGGGCTTGAGAGACTCAATTTTTTCATATAAGTTTTTCAAATACAGAATACTTTTTTGATTATTTTTTGATAATCTTTTAGGCCCAACTATCTTTTCCTCAGATTCAAAGCCCTCAAATGTCATCCTCTCTTTTGAGTTTTGAAATTCCTCTTCCTTCATTCTTTCACTGCTGGAATTGTGCATAATCTGACAGGACAGAGTTTTGTACTTCACGATGTAGACATATTACCCCACATCCTGAATGCATGGAAATGCATTAGCACAATCATGTCCCCAAGATAACCAAACATTTCTGCAGGATGTGTTTGGACTATGAAGCTACAGTCTTCTAGTTAATTGAAATCTATAAAAGTCTGTAAAGCCTTCATTTTATTCTGTAAAACCTTCATTTTATTCAGATACAGTCTTTGACTTAGAAATCCATTCTCTTACTCCATACAAGATCAGTTAGGTTGGATTTAGATCATACCTTAGAGCTGGGCTGGAGGAAGGTTCTGGGCCTCTACTCCAGCCTTGTGAGACTCCACCTTGAGTGCTGCATCCAGCTCTGGCATCTCCAGCACAGGAAAAACATGGAACTCTTAGAGTAAGTCCAGTGGAGGTCATTGAGAATAGAAGAGGAAAGGAGCTGATCTCCAATCAGTAAAGGCTGAGAGAATTGGGATTGTTCAGCCTGAAGAAGAGAAGGCTTTGGCATGACCTGATTGTGGCCTTCCAGCACCTGAAGGGAGTGTACAAGACACCTGGAGAGGGACTTTGTCACAAGGGCCTGGAGTGGCAGAACAAGGGAGAATGACTTTAAACTGAGAGAAGGTTTAGATTAAATATTAAAAGAAATTCTTTATGTGAGTTGGTGAGACAGTGGAACAAGTTGTCCAGAGATGTTGTGACTGTCCCATCCCTGGAAGTGTTCAAGGCCAGGTTGGATGAGACTTTGAGCAACCTGGTTTAGTGAAAGGTTAGAAAGCCCAGGGCCAGGAATTCAAACTAGATGATCTTTACAGTCTTTTCTTACCCAAACCATTCTATGATTCCTAAAGAAGGCTAAACCTAAGCTTAATCATCAGGCCAATTTTAATTATCACTGTCACATAATGTGGAGAGGTCACTAAATTACAAAGGGAACTAAAACTTCAGTTATCTACATGGTCTATCTGCTTTTTACTGTAATGATGAAGGGAATCTCTCAAACGACTTCAGCTCCTGACCTTTGGGGGACACCCACTTATGTTAGGTCAATTATTTTGTCCAGAACTTATGCAAGATGCATTAGAACTTCACTGAATGTCTGGGTAAAAAAGTCAATATTAAAATACCCACAGGCTTCTCATCTTTTGCAAAAGAATTCAGAGTAGCTGTGGCCTTATGCCCTACCTAACTGGACACAAACAAAGATCAAGTGTTTTGTTTCTATAGAGATGTATCTTTCCTTAATAAGGGAAAAGATAAGTTATGTGCAGTTGGTTTTTTTTCCCAAGTGAACAGGAGAGAAAGGACTTCTAATCTCAGCCCTTAAAGAGGCAACACGATATATTTTCCATTAGCCACTCAGTATTCCTTTTAAATGCTGTCATTACTTACATCTGCTCATCAAGTTTTCACCAAATGCCAAAACTCCCTATTCCAACACACATGACTAAGACGGAGAGGTTTCTCCTGATACAAGAGGAAATCTTCAGTGCAAACAACAGAAGTGGTAGCCTTCCAATGGGGAAACAAGAATATCAGGCTTTCATCCCAGCAGGGTTGATGTAATGACTTTGTTAACCTCTTTGCAAAGTACAGATCCTTCAAAGGTTATATTAGTCCTTTTATTTCCCAAAGATGCCCATGGGCAGCACATTTAGAGACAGCCTCTTACCAATACCCAGGCTTTGCATGAAACATCATCAGCAGATATCTGTGTCACGAAGGAACTGTTTCTGTGTCAGTGCACAAGAATCACCTTATCCATATGGGCCGTGGTGCAAAGATCACCCACAGCTGTGCTGCTCAAATGCATTGAGAACGTTGTCCTTTGTGAAGTAGCTTCCCTAAGTGAGGGTCAGCTCTGGTCTTCTCTCCTTCCTTCACTGGCTTGGAGACCACATGAAAGAGCTGCATCGGAGCTCAGCAGAGCTGAGGAGACGTGCGGAAATCCCAAATGCCCGTTTAGGAGGTAACACATCTCTCTCAGCAGTGCACTCCTTCCTGGCCCTGGCAGGGATCCTGTGTCAGTATGACTACAGATCATTTCACTGCCTGCAAGACTCCCTGTCTCAAATGAAATTTCTCATTTTGGAGGGAATAAGGAGTATTTTGTTTATTTCAGTTGAGAAAACAACAAAAAAGAAAACTTTCAGAATAGAACAAATCTTTTGATAGCATTGAAACTAGCAGTTATTTCCCCTGGATTGATTCAATTGGATCATTAAATTTCTTTTGTTGGGTTTAATAGAGAATGATTGAAAAATCAATGTATACATGCTTGAGATCATAGAAATGATGATATGTCAAAATGTCAGAGGGGCTGAAGGGGTAATGATAGAGTGTGGAAGAAAAGTCTCCCTTTGACTGCTGTACTTGGAAACTGAAAGGCTGAAAGTTTCTCACTAAACACTGTCTTTTACTTTTTGAAGCATTTGACATTCATTGTGCCTCAATACACTTTTTTTGAAAAAGAAAGCATTCCCCAAAGAAATCACAGAAATTATTCTTCCATACCCAAATGAAAGTGACAATAAATTGGTAACTCTTTCAAATATATTTCAGCTACATGTGAAGTCACATATGATAGTCAGATAATAAATTCAGTGATGAAAAAATAGTTTACATAATGGTTGCTGTCGGTGGAAAGTATTTCTAAAATTTTAAGATAAGTGAGTATATTTTGTACTGTAGATTTATAAAAAGATATGTGAACGTCAGAGCTTTAACAAAATTATCAGAATATGACTCCATTTTGACCCACAGAGTGAATTCCAGATATCCTTTAAGCCTGAAAAAATACCTAAAAAAAATAAGTATTATGAACTAATTATGTTTCAGACATTTGCATAGTACTTCAGATCACTTGTCTTTAGGTTCTGGCTGATTCTTTTTCTTTTGAAGTGTGTTTCAAAAAGATACTGAAAAATACTAGCAAAACATTTTCAGAAATTGTGTTTCTAATTTGCCTGAGCTTGGAGAATTGTTAGAAAAGTTTTGAGACCTCTTTTGTGACATCAGCGTGGTTTTTACTTCAAGGTGTTTGTTCCAGCCATTGCAGTTGTGGTTAACCCATGCTATGAAGGAGCTTCAGGTGTCCTCTTTTGGCAATTTAAATTTCCTTTGCTGTGTGCAAAGGCAAGAACAGTGAGTGAAGATCTGCCCGTTAAAAATTATTTTCCTGACATCCATAAGCTGAGACTCCACTGTTAACTTTAAAGGCCATATTTAAGCAAACCAAAAAACCCTTAGGGACAAAAAAAACCAAAGAAAACAAAACCACCCACAACCCTATGTAAATATAAATGTACGTATATGAAAATGTTAAAGTGGCAAAATTTAGATACTCAACAACATATTGTTAATTTATAAATTTCCAACTGTTTTGCAGGACTGTTTCCTACAGTCCATTGTCCAAATCATAGTTTGGAAGATAATTTCAGTTCTACACTTATAGAAAAGTACAGAGATAAAGGGTTTGGCACTTTCGTTTAGGTCTAGGTATACAGCCTTATAAAACTTTGCACAGTGAGTTTTTTTTAATAACTTCTCTTTTCATGACCATGCAGCTCATATCTGCAGTTGCAAAATACATTTCTTCCAACTTTAAAACTAGAAAAAATCATCGTGTGTTACTTCTTATGGTTTATGTTATAATAACATTTAGGAGTCTCAGTACTGTCCTCAGACTCCGCTGTGATGTGAGGTAATGGAAGAATAAAAAAATAGATTTTGCTTACAAGAGACAACGGGTTGATAACAGACAAAAGGGGGAAAGGAAATCTAATTTTTGTCATAGTTATGGGCTGTGATTCCTGCCAGACAGCAACCAAATTTTAGTCAAACATTTTGTAGCCAGGTGACTTTTTTTCCCTGAATATGATATTGACTAGAAAACAGAATTTCTATGTTGAATTGAGCAGTTTATTTTTGTCAAATAAAATATTCATGAGGGTAACAAATAACAGGAGGGTTTGGTTTTGAATTTATAAAGGAGAGCTTTTCAACCTTGTTTTGTACTGTAATTTCTTTGTTTGAAAGTAGATACCACTGAAAATAGTCTGAAGAATTGAAAGCAAAACTAATAATTTTGTTCTGAGATTTATAGAATAATTTCAGTTAACAGGTTTTCTTTCTTTTCCCCCTTTTTGTTAAAAACTTTTTGACTACCAAACCCCACCCTTCTCTTGCTTCTGCAAATGATCAGAGTTTTAAAAAAGGATTTACCATCCTTATTTAATATGGAAATAGTACTTTTGTTTGCAGAGCTCCAACTAATCTAACCATGTGCAGCAGCATGGCAAAACCATGATCTNCTTCACTCTAGACTTTTGGCAGTTTAGTGTAATGAGGTGGAAATTTGGGATTTTGCTTTTTTTTTTTTTTTTTTTTCCTGAAATGCTTCTGTTACTGGCCAACAGGAGAAAGAAGATTCCAGTCTAAGAGCCAGTTAATTCAACCATGGTTTGTACCTGAGGTACTAAAATAGTGATGCTCCAGAGTGAAAAGGCAGAACTGCATTTCCTAGTGAAAAGACCATAAAGCCCCGTTGCTGGCCATTGTAGGTATTTGCCCAGGCCTGCCTGACATGGAGCTAAGGATGGAGCTGAAAATCCAGAAGAACAGATTTTGTCTGATAGAACAGAAACAGAACCGCTGGAATAATTAAAAAAAATAGTAGCAAAGTAACAGATGATCCATTCCAGTGGAATTGCAAACAGATACACCATTTTAATAAATGAGTATTTAATGACTCAGATATAAGATGATGAAAATATAATCATTTACCTGTGACCACAGAGACATGGTTCGAGCTGAAGGCATGCAAATTAGACTATTTGAGCTTAGGAGGGAGTAGGTCAGTACCTGCTGGGGGAACCATGGGTGCTAATGACATATTGTGTGGTTTGTGACAGTTTGACAATGAAGACATGTTTAACTTTCTCCTTTTTATTGTTTGGTTTGGGGTTTTTTTCTGCACCAGCTCTGAATGTAAGAATAAGTATTCCTCATTGTAGATTCCTAGACTGATGAACTTCTACTAGAGTGATTTTATGAGGTGCCTACCTGCCATTAATTTCTGATGGTTTCTTGGTGCTGCTTTTCCCCCCCAGACGCATGACATTACCCTGATCTGCTACTTTGATGGTCAAGGGTACCCATGCATTTTACTGCAGTTTACGAAGATTTTCTGCAGCACCAAAATCATATTAGTCTCTCTTGGATATTCATCATCTGATCTTAAGTTCTTACATGGGAAAATATCTACAGCTCTGTAAACTTCTCTTTGAAAAGCAGATAACGGAAAAATTATTAATACATGATTCTGCTCTTTTTATGTCCTTGGCAATTTTATCATTGATTTCAATGAGAAAAAGATCAGAACTTGAGGACTTCTGCTTTGTTCCTGGTTATTTAAGTGTAAATTAAAATTTGATGGTAATTTCAGTGAGATACCAATTGTAGCTTGCTTTATATAAAGCAGTTTAAGCTGCCTGAAAAGTGCAATAAAATGTCATCCAAATAAAGAGAAAGAATAACGAAACTTTCTGAAACTAGTCATGATCAAAGGGTAAAACTGTTTTTAGTCCCTCTTAACCTCAGTGAACCTTTTTTATTTGGAAGTAAAGAACTTTGTGATATTCATGCTGCTGTCAGTTACAGTAGAGCTAAATTTGGCCATTTCAGTATGTCATGAATAAAAAAACCCATAAAACATTAACTGACTTGTTTAAATAGAATTTTCCATCTCTTAGTGAAGAAATCACTCAGAAATGGCTCAAAACATTCCTAAAAGGTCCTTTGGGCTGCTGTCCAAAAAACCCCTTTAATAACACCTTCTATTTATTCTTTTTTAGTAATCAATCAGACCTCTGAGTTGTCATCATGTCTAAACATTTGCAACTTATCTCACATTTTGCACTCAGCAGTAAGCCTTCACAAAAGACTCAAGAGCTTGGACAAGCATAATTGAAAGCTACAGTCCTGATTTGATTACAGCTGGTGACAAAAATTGGAAAAAGTAAAAGGTTAGCTTTTAACGCGCACCAAGTTAAGCAGGAGTTCTAATTCAAATAATTGAATGCTAGCATGGTTCATTTACCAGGGGTTGCAATTGCACCAGATTTCTTAAAAATTTTTTTTAAAAAATATCTTTTATTGAGCTTAAAAGCAAGAATGTCTAATGTGAATTTGTTTGACCACGAGCTTCCTTTTGGGCAACAAGCTATACAAGCTGTAAGTTGCCCAAAAAACCTGAGTTCATAACTCCCCACATATAATTCATCCTGCTGTATGCAGCCCTAAGGTGACAATTATTTTTGAATTCTATAAGAAACAGAGGCCTGATATTATGGCTAACACTGGATAGCTGTTTTTTCCTACTTGCATCCTGGAGAAGACCTTATGGCTCATAACAATATGTCACCTCTAATCTTATTTCCTATTCCCAGAATATATTTTCATCAAGATTTTGCATTTTATAATCTGATACAGCACTAGCTTTTTCCATAACAACAAAAAAAAAGTTACTTTTTCAGGGACTAAAATGATTGTATATGTTATATTTCCCTTCTATATTTTCCTTCTCTGACAATGCTTGTTTTTTTAACCAATATTACTGTGCTGGGGTGTGGGGGTGAGGATAACAGTAATGATTTTACCTGAATGTCAATATATTTTCTAGGAGGAAATTAATTCAAGGAAGACCTTGTAATACTTTTTAAAATTCAGTAGAAAGAACCTTATCAAATAAATTGAATGTGTAGTTCTATTTTGAAAGATACAGCAGTATGCTGTGTTTTAACAACATTATTTTCAAAATTATGTGGAAAAAAAGAATTTTTAATGGCACTTTCTTGTTTCATAATATTGTCAGTGAAAAGATGCTTAACTATAGGAGAAGTTTAAGGGCTGATCTATAGCAAAAAGGACAGGTTCACTACTCCATTTTAAATGAAATTATAAAATTACAAGTGAATATTTTATTGTAATCAAATATTCTCCTGCCTGAAATTTTCACAGTTCACGCAGCCTTAGAGTTGCTATGGAGAGCCCCTCACATATGTGCTGTTCGCCAGCCAGTTTGGACTATTAATGGTCTGAGTAGCAGTCTGAAACAGGCACATGCCTCTTGCACCCTCCGGGTCAATCCTGAATATCTGGCAGATCTAAGCAAACATATAGTGCTCCACTTTTCTTTTGAAATTCCATTATGGCTGTTCTGCATACCTTGACATAACATGGTTCCCTAAAAAGGCACTAAAAGAGCATGAACTTTCATGCACTCTCACTGCTAGAAGCAAAAAGAAAAGCAAAGTCCTTAAACAGCTACCTTCTCCTTGATAGTTTCATTTCTAATGTCAATAAAGTTTTCAGCTTTCTACAAGGTATAACATGAAGATAATCCAGTCCTAAATTCCTTAAAAGATAAAATAGAAAAGATAAGGAAGATTAGACAGATAATTACTTTCTCAATTTTTGTGTCAAGGTATTCTAAAACTTTGCTGAAGAGTGTCATGATGAAAAAGCAGTTGCAGAAACCCTTAAATTCATTACTGCTAACACAAGCCATTTATTAATGGGAAAATAGTATGGCTGCATAGATTTTTATAGAGCTTCTACACCTATCAGGGACCACATCCTCTCTTAGAATAAATTTTCACAGCACTGCAGGTTTGATGCCCACTCACCAGTAACAGCTTGAAAAATAAACAATTAAAAGAAAAAAAGGTGTCAGCGGTTTACACTGTCACAGTTCAGAAAAATCTGAGCCAGCACTGTGACTTTAGAAAATTTTGCAGAGTCTAACTTATGACTTTCATTTATGAAGCTTTAAATTTCTGTTCTCTTAGGACTGACTAAAATTGAGTTGAATTTCTTGAATGCTCATGCAAGCTTATTTTTAATCCATGCATAGAAATAATCATATCAAGCCCCTTCTATAATCACACAAGGTCTATATTTGTGCCTGTTTGCATGCTTATGCACAGATAAATTGTGATGGGAACTTTATGTCTCCAAGAGCCATAAGATATGAGTATGTAATACCTTAAGAGTATGAACAGAAATTTGAATCTTCCCCAGTGTACAATAGTCCTAGCTCAGGTCAACAATGAATGACTACTTCTTCCCCACTCCCAGATAATAAAAAATCAGAAGTTAACTGTGCCATGGACAAATATGTCCCGTGGAGAAAACAAGTACTGTAACATTTGGCACTACTTGTGGGATTTTTTTTGTTGTTTTTTTTGGGGGTTTTTTGGGTTTTTTGGTTGTGGTTTGTTGTTGTTGTTGTTGTTGTTGTTGTTATTTTGTTTTTTTTTTTAATTCCATGGTAAAACATACATTCTGATACTTTAAAGACACTTGCCAATCCAGCCACCACTTACAAGGGATAACAGGTAAAACAACTAATCAGTCATTTGCAGTTTTCTATCAATCCACAGAACAGTTTGGGCTTGACTGCTCTTTTGTTGGGTAGATGTGTCCAAAAGCCATGAGCTGAGCAGCACCCTAGGGTGTATATCCCAGCCAGCACGCACTGGGTTTGAAGGCAGCTTGAGACACCCCTGTATAGTTAGTGGGCTTTGTATACTGCTGAATTTCAGCTGCCTTCCTGCCATATCACATATTATATTCACATTAAAACCAAATGAGCTCATCATGATTAATGTTACTACAATAGATACTGAATGAATTAAAAACGATTATCCACTCATTGTAAAGGGTTGCTGATAATTAGGGCTATTACCCAAAAAGGTACATTTTAAGCAATCACCACAGTTAATTCATTTAGCATAATATTATGCAGTGCTGATAACAATGTGTTCTCTTGGCACTCCTGTGGCTCACACATGTGTGTCCATCAATAACTCATTGTACTGTACCTTCACTGGTTGAGCATCAAGTCACAAACACTTCAATAATGTGCTACCTGTTGCGAGCATTTATTACGCTTTTTAAAAATTATTTTCTAACCATTAGTAAAACGTAGCTATAGAAATCATTTTCAGTGCTTGGATGACGACGCAAAGATAACTTTAATAAGCATTTTATTAAACAAAAGGAGACTGTGTGCTTCATATATATGGGCACTTCTGTGTATAAAACAGGCCTATAAGCTTCAAAACTGGAAGCTGAACCAAACAAACAGTGGTTAGGAGGCCTTTCATGTCATTTATGAATTCCCTCCTGTATTTGTCACCATTTGATGTTTTTGTCTCATGTTTTGACTGAAGGCAAGGCAGGAGCTACATTTTCTAATGGCTGTGAACAGATAATTCAGAAATATCCATGCTGATGTTGAAAGGTCAAATGTGGGAACAATGTTTGTTTAAATTTCACATAATTTTTGGCATGACAAAGAAGTTTGTTTAAGTCTCTCCAGTGTATTTCAGTTGTGCCTGATTGCTTGAGCCAAATTCAAATTCAAGGTCTGAAGACAGCTGCTGTATAAGGTACTGGCTTAAGGGTTCTCATATTACTTTAACAAAGAGCAAACCATATCTCTGGTAGAAACCATCCCATGGTAACCCATGAGCAGACTACAGAAGACAGAGCTTTTAGCGGGTCTGACACTATGTTGCTGACAACCTCCATTGATTAGCCCCCATTTATTGTTGGCAACACTGATTTCATGATATCTTTATCATTCCTAAAAATAAACATGCAACAAAGCCCTACAAACAATGAAAAAATTATACTTTGTTTTAATACAGAATGTAAAGATATGTGCCACTTAATCTCAAATTTTCCCAAGGAAGATTAAAATTATTATTTTGTTTCAGTTTAGGCATATGTTTTATCAATTTCCTGAATCAGGGCTTTAGGAGTTAGACAAAATTTTTAATACATTTCTTTTCCTATGGAGTGCAGGATTTGCCCTTTAGGTAAGTCTTCTTTTTTATTTAGTGGAAGTATAAATCACTTTTATAAATGTCCTTTCACTTGCATAACTGTCATATATTTCTCTCTTCTTTTGTATTTTTGACAGTTTTAACTTGCACAAAGCATCTAGAAATCATGTTTTCAACAAATGTATTCACCTGTGGATGATAAAATGAAAGAGGTGGAGGCTAATAGTACTGAATTATAGGGTGGCAATTCAAAGCTATGAAAAGAAAGTCTTGAGGTCTGCTGAGTGCCATACCCATTAAAATGTCTGTTTCCAATAACTGATAAGAAGTGGAATGTCGGCACTCTGTTTGCTCTTGTCCTCAGTGATGCTGACAAACATACACCAGTTTAGTATTGTGTAGGACACTATCTTTTCAAGCTAGTTTATGTACTGGGAAGGATGGTTCCCTGTGAAAGAACATGGCTTTCAATACAGCATTAACAAGTCCCTATTTTTTTTCATCAATAAACACTTTATTCCCCACAATATTAATAATTTTAAATAATGTAGCTCTTTTCTCTGAGTGAAAGAAAATATAGTTACTTATAATTCTTAAAATATGTTTTCTATCATTGTAAAATCAAATGGTAATAAATCCTGAATCAATGAGGTGAAGTCGATCCTTTGGTGATGCAGTTTAACATTTCTCACTCGGCTACATTTATCTCAGCAGTCTGCATGCTACTTAAGCAGAGTCAAAATATGAAGATTTTTGTCTTTGGACTTCAGATTTCAGTTAAATTCTCAGTTTGAAAAAACTGAAATGTGGATTAATATCTAGTTTGTCTAATTTAATCAAAGACTGAAGCCAGGAAGAAAAGGTATCTTATGATGGAAAGCACAGGTTTTGAGTTGCACTATTTGCCAGAAAGGGCTGCCCATTTTTTGGCCTTCTGTATGTACCAACGTTAAAACAGCTGCAGAATCCTAAAGAACTCCAGCATTCCCACACTGCTTGCTCAGTAAGCTTTCTGAAGACATCACAAGGGAGCAGGCTGTCTCTTGTTTTGTACTGTCAGTGCTACTATAGACATCGCCTATTTGCATCTTTCTTCAGTCTTAACATCTTATCCAACATTTGCAGAAATCAATGGAGTCAATGGCTGAAAGGGGATGTCATTTTTCGAGCCCCAGATCTTGTCAAAATGCAGTGTGGAGGCTGGGAAGGAGAGAAAGTTGCTTGTTTGATGGGATTTTGTTTTCAGTTTGTTAAAATAATTTGTGAGGACGAGGAGAGATCGGCCAGTACTTTAGCCTGAGCTGCTTATATCCTACATTTTGCTCTGCACCCCCATGCCGTACTTAAACAAGGTAAAGGGGCTTAACAACTTTTGCAGCTCAGAGAAAGGTAAAGGAATCTGCTCTGTGAAAATATGTTGTGTAGTTTGCAGTAAATACATTTCTAGACTTCTTAATTAAATAGGAACAACACTCGCATAGCAAAATACAAAACAAGCTATTTATAAATATGTACTTACAGCAAACCTAATTTGAGGAAATACTACAATTTCCTCACTAATGATGCTTTGTCATTGTGTGCTTAAATGCTCAGATCTTTATTTTTCTTTTAGCGCATTGTTTCCAAGATGAATTCATTCCAGCTTTGCAGATTTCAAGTGAAGACATTTTTAAGGCATTTGAGTGCAAATTCAGTGTCTGCAAAATGACAGCAAATGAGAGCACTGCTTCATCCTGCTTCAATAAATTTATAAATGAGTGAATACACATTTTGCCAACATTTACATATACATACCCACGCAAGCACACACAATCGCCTTCAGTGTAAGAATATGTATGAGCAATTTCAACAGAAAGAATAGTTTATTCTGGAAAATAATAAATTGTTGAAATGAAAGGCTCTGAACAAAAACATTTCACAGCCAAATAGAGAGGCCCTCTGTGTTGACCACTTATTCAGCACCAATCATTTGTGCAAGTCAAATTTCTGACTGGACTAAGGATTTACAGCAACAGATACTGAAACAATGCCACCCACTACTACAGAGCTGTAATAGTCCAGTAGACTTTATAAAGAAGCTCTTTCCTCACAGAAGTCTTTGAAAAATAATCTCTTTAGAAACAAATCCATTTGCATCAGATGTTTTCTTCTTCATAAGTAAAGATATTTGCATGAGAAATAGGTCTTTGATTTTGAAGAGTCCAGATACTCCTGTAGTTTATTCCTTACTTGAAGTCATAATTTTTACTTTATGACATCATTGTTGATTACAGTGAAAATGGCTATTATTGAGGAAACAGAGGCATTAACTGCAGTCCTGCTTATTCTGGGAACTGGGGGGAAGGAGATGTAACTTTCAACAGGAGCACTTTTTCACTTGCTAGCATTTCTGCATGGTTTTTTGCTTTGACAACGTCTTCCAACGCATTACGTTCAGCTTCCTGAAAAAGATTTTATGTGTGTAGGCGGGAAGTGAGCAGAATGTTATGTATAAAGAAAACCGGATATTCCCAATTGTCTCCCCATTGTTTATTAAAATAAATAAATATATACACACGATTTGCTCATTTATCATCCAGGCAAAATGAGACAGAAAGAGACAGACAATGAGAACAGAGACCAAATATTGATAGTGATGGATTTTGCTGTAATTCTGGACGACACCCAAGTATTGGTGAAGGATTCTCTAAATGAGAGTTAACCATAACTTTTATGGCAATTGAGCCTGGCAATACTAATACCTATTTAGTATTTTGCTTTTAACTCTCTCCTTCATTGAGACTTTTTAACCCTCACAAATGTTTCAGATTGGTTGCAAGATTTCGTAAATATGTCCTTGCCATGAATTGTCCACTTAATCCCATGACAATGGGTGACAAAAAGTGAAAACCTTTCCTTATAAACCAATGTTTTTTCCGATTTGGGAACACATATATCCATTCAACATGTTCCTATTACTCAAAACATGAGACTATAGCTGATAGCAAAACGTTACCATATCCTGTAGATTTTGACCTCTTTTGAGGGTTTAGTAAGGTACATATTGTACATTTCTGTATATAGTTGGCTTCTTTTATGAGTGGTTAATAGAGTCTACTAACACTTCTATTAACACAGCGGGCAGCAAAGGACTTAAAAGAGAAGTCCCATATCATCCTATACAGCCTGTCACTTCAGGTGTTAATGTGACTGAATCCCATTTGTAAATCGATCATACTCCCTCTGAAATGCAGGTATTTGTCCTTTACTACTCCTAGTAGAAAACAGAACCAAAATGAGATCACAGGCCTCCCTATTTCCATGTTGCTGATGTCATTTAGCGGAAATAACTCCTTTCCTACCCTCTGCCTTTCCAGTACACTCATTCAGAGCAATAGCGCTGTTGATTTCCCACTCCTTTCCTGAAGCCAGGGATGATGTCCAAGGTCACTGTATCACTTGCAGGGTCCTGTGGGCTCCTCACCAGGCACGGTTTGCAATTCCCGCTGAACTGGAACCAGTGTAGCCACACAGTGCTGTCTATGGGTTAATGCAGCCTTTTCAGAGGCTGGCTACATGCTTCAGAGAATATCTCATGTTCTACTACCTTTTAGATCCAAGTTATTACCCTCCGAGGGAACTCTTCATTATGTGTGAAAGTATCGGCCTGGACAGAGGTAGACAGGGACTGTCTCCACTGTACTCCGTTTTCCTGGATAGACATGCCGTTAATCTCCTCTCGTGGGTTCTCTTTTTCCCCAGGGAAGCTATTACTTATTCTGTATGCCTGTTTTAGTTTAAATTCACATTTCTTCACCGATATTATGAATACTTTCAGAACACCATGAATGAGTGCTTTGTGCAGAGGCATGTACTTGTTGGGTAGAAATAGCTTTCTTGATGCATTCTGGAATTATGTCTGTTTGTTTCACAGTCATCTCACGCCACTTTAACTAATCTGCTCAGACCTGTCTCCATGACCAAGTATTCAAAATTCAATTTAATCTTGTCAAACACTGATTTTTTTTCTTTTTTTTTTTTTTTTTTAAATGGCTGCTTTTAAAGATCAGTCATCAATGAAGGCACAATTTTGGCAAATCTAATAAAGTACATTTCAAAGAAGAAAGAAAGGAACTGCAAAAATATTTGGTAGGTAATGTGTTTATAAAATGAACTTGAAAAAGCATGTGAAATGTCCTGAGATGCAGGAACAGATTCATACTGTTCTTGCATGCAATAACTGGTGATCCTCATTAGGAAAACTGAGGAGTAGGGAACTTGAAAAGGGAATCAACATTTCTGGAACAGGTGATAGGAAACCCCTGCTCCATTGTTGCTTGCTGAAATCATTCGATATGGGTGTTTTTCCAGGGTGATCTGTGGTACTTGTCAGTCTCACATCATTAATCAGTGACAAATTTTTCACAAATCCTTAATCCCATGTTAATTCTAATAATTTTGCAGGGAGCTGCCAAAAATTACTTATTGTTCTGTTAATCATTACTAACAGGAACAGAGGACTGCCTTGAATTTCTTCATGAAAACCATACTAATTAGAAATGTCTGAATACATACAAGTCCTCAGAGATTAATTTATTCATCATAATCAGTTAATCACTTTTCCTTTACATAATTAGACAGCTCCTGGTGGAGAGGAAGACCCCTAAGTTTTCTTGGAAAGAAGTAGACTGTAAGCTGACATTAGCAGAGTTCTGTTTTTGTTTGTGGGCATAGAGATTAGTACAGGTGAGGTTTTGTCCATTCACCACAAATGAAATCTCAACTCAGAAGAACTTTTAAAAAATATATTTTCTAAAGCTGCATCATATGAAGTTTTCTGCAGTCTTGCCCTTCAGCTGTCCACAGGGACTGGGCTCAAAGATTGCTGAAGAAACTGGTAAAGTTTTAATATTGACGGGTCCAAGCAGAAAACTGCTCACCTTGCATGTAGAGAGACATACAGAGACAGTCCAAATATTTAACCCTCTTGCATATTTCACAAGCTGAGCTTTTCTTAGCCCCACAAGAGATTTTCAAATGCCCTTCAAAAGGATAACAAAAGTATCACCATCACCATCACCATTTACTGGAGTGGATCACTTTTTAAGTCCCCTGATAATCCATTTTAAGAACACTCTTGTATCACAAGTATGGATTAACTTAGAAGGAAAGCTAACAAGGAAGCTGTCCCATTAACATGCTCTTTCAGAGAATGAATTCTCTACCTTTTGATCTGGAAGAATCCCAGGAATTAAATTACCCAAAGGACCCTGTGTGCTGGGGTGGCAAGTGCTGTGGTTTTTAATGTCCTTTACTGCACATTGACTTATCTATTTATACTGACCCATTACAAGCCACTGAGAGAGTATAAACACTAAACGCTCTAGAAATGAGTGCTCTGTACTCTTTGCTCTCTGCTAACTGTTCAGATAGACTGGAGAATAGAGAAACATTCCTCCCCTCTCTCGTGTATATCTGTAGGCCAAAGCACATTTTCTTCTCCAGTATTAATATTTTAAAAGATAACTACTATAGTATGTCTCAGTTCTGTCAACCACTGAAATAAACTGCAAGACAGAGTTTTTGCAACATAATGGTGACAGATGTGTACTGTAGACACTTGTTTAAATCTCGATTTTACCCCGAAATGACGTGCTATTTCCAGCAACTGTGATACCATCTAGAGTCTCCTAAATAATTGTAACCTGAAAGGGCTTGGTTTAGAATATAGCATTTTGCCTATTAGGCAAGCTTGAGTCTGGCAAAGTCTGTGGCTAGATAAAACTCATTCTGTGCCATCTTGTCTATGTTTTATTGTCTTGACAGAAAGTCCAGGGAGAGATGAGGAAGGGAGTTTTCAGGTGGAATTTCACGCATTGCTTCTGGGATTTTGCAGATGGTAGTAGTTAATGATCAACTTTTTCTGAACATTTCTAAGATGTGAGCTTATGGAATAAAAAAGGTGGTGCATACATACACATATCAGGTCAAATAACTAAGTGTCTAAAATTATACAAGCAGAAGCTGACAGAATTTTGTACTTGGTTGCTGATGAAGAATGAAAACTATTCAGGTCTGATGTTTGAAACAACTGGAAGTTTCCTGATTATTTGGGTGCTCTTCAAATTTCAGGGATCATATCAATTAAAACAGACATTTAATAGTGAAAATATAGAATAAGATTTCATGACATAAAAAAAAAAAAAAAGGAATTGCCTCAATATATTTCATATATTTTTTTCCTAGTAATTAAAGAATTTAATATTTTTTTTTGTAATTTCTGTGTACAGATGTAGCTTTTGTGGACTTATACTGCCTTTATCAAAGCTACAGAGCCAGTAAAATCAGCTAGCCAGAGTTTTCAGATCTCTGCCTTTGTTAACTGATTGTTTATGGTATTTGAGTACTACAGAGCTCTCAAAACCTATTTAGTAGAAAAAGGAAAGGAAGAATAAAGGATTTCCCTAATCATTAAAATATCCATGTTCAGAAAGTTTCTGTGGGTATTTCAAAGCCATCTATCTTTACAAAATATTTGTTTTGCAAAGCAATGGGAAGCAATTCAGATCAAATTATTGTCATTTTTAAAATCATAGCAAGTATGCAGTTATAGAACATGGCTATAGCAGTTCTGATGTTCACTGTGTTTCACTTAGAGAGTAATGTTCCATTACATCAACTTTCCCTTTGAACAGCAAATATAGTCAGAAAGGGCAGAAACAAGCAGATACAAAGAAGATGCATTAGGCAGCAGTTAAACTGATAGCCATTAAAATAATTATGACAATCTGGGAAAGTATGATAAAGTTATAAATCTATAATGAAATAATTAAAAAAAATATTTTCTTTGCTCATCTTTCCATGTTCAACAGAAGCCCTAAGATTTTAGTAAAATCATTTAGTAAGGTGGGTAAGTTACTTGGATCAACAGAAGGCCAAATGAGAATGCTTGTCCTAGGCCCACACCAATCCCATTATAAAAATCCAAAACAACCCAGAAACAAATAAACAAACAAACATAACTAAAACAAAGAGGGTTGGATTGTTTCTCCTTTGTGCCTTTATTTTAATTCCATGCATCTCCTGGTTCTCTCCATGCATTTCATGGTGAGTAGTGTCCTTTGAGGCTGTCCTTGTAATTTGATATTTCCATCTGTAAATGTGAGCGTTTCTGACTGTCCAGATAAGCCTAGGTATGTTCCCAAGTATTTGTACAGTCATTTAAGCCCAGCAAAAGTCAGAGTCTTCAGAGGTTTGTGATACTGAGAACGATTTAAAAATGAAGGCATTGTGTGACTGTGGCTAATCAAGGTATTTTAACCTGCCAGATTTTAGGGGTTTTTTGAAACTTTTTAATGATGCAAGTCAGTTCATCCAGTATTTGACTCCATTTTTCCTCCCTTTCTGGATAAGAAGCTGCAGTGCAAAGGTACAGGGTTATCATACTATTCCCAAGGAAAGAATAAACAGTTGCCTCAATAATCTAAAGGGTTCTTATTCCTGACCTTGTCGATCATATTAGTGACTTGTTTTATGTTAAACTATTCCACCAATTTCACCCTCTTACGTTGCCAACAAAAATGTTCAAACCAAAAAGCAACTATTTCCTATGCTTGATTGAAGAAGAGAATCTAACTAAAATTGTCTTAAATATTCAATTATTAACCTACCTTTTACTGCCTATATCTTGCTAATACTAGTGATTGTTGTAAATAAAGGCTTTATAGTTCTTTGTTATACATTTTTCCTAACACAGTTAAAATTCTTGATAAGGAGTTCCTTAAAGTCAGGGCAGGAAAAAAACGAAACAACAAAACTTCTTAACACTGGCTCTTGAACTGAAAATATTTTTGGCATGTTTTGTATCTAGTCTAAAGATTTCCTCTTTATAACCATCCACAAAGCACTCTGAGCATGTAAAATCCTGTGGCTAACTGCATATTGCTCTGAACCTGTATTAGCAGAGCTCTTGGAGAAATGAGCCTTTAGAATAACCGGTGACTGGCACTTACAAAATCGTTCTCATGACCCCCAGTATGAGGAGGGGGAGATCTGACCTTTCTTTCACGTCAACAATAGTGTTGTTACCCAACCAATGTGCAAATGGATAAGAAAATTCTCATTCATTTGAAGCACATTTTCTTTGCATCATTTCAGGAAATGCTTGAACTTTTCACCCTTGTTTGAAGTGGGATCTACTCTGTCTCTGCCACTGTTTTGAGAATCTGTTCATTTTTCTGCGCTCTGCTATCATAAGCACCATTTTTCTGATTACACACTAGATTATTTTCCAATCTCATTTTAAAACTAACTTGAATTAACTGGGGAAGGGAGACTTATTGTAGTATAAAGCCACCAGAAAGACTGTATTTTATTTGTACTTAATATAAGAACACCCCCAGAAGAAGTGATTAGAGAAAAAAATCTTGTGCCTGTCAAATCATCTGTGGGTTGATGTCACTAAGAACTAGACAAACCTCCAAATATTTGAAGATAAACATCCATAGAGATGCATTGAGAAGGACTGACTTAAAACCAGGGGTTTCTGAATAGAAAAATAGAGATTATCCTGATGTTTTCATAATCATACTTCATTATGATGATGTTTTCTTTTGGTGAAGGATGGAAGTTATAGTTAAAATGCCATAGAAACACAGAATATCTAGTAAACCATATGTTGCTTCCATGGCACAATTATGTTCCAGATTTTGCTCTGCCTGATTTAGAACAAGGACTAAAGTCTGACAGCAAAAATCACTTTTGTTCTCTCCTACAGCACTTGTTTTACTCACAACAAATAGTTATACTCTCAGACAAAGCCACAGTATATTAGAAAATCAGGTGGGTAGCCAGCTCTGAACTTTGAATTCCCCCGATCTGTCTCATCCTTTAATTATGAATAATTTTCTTAAGCACTCTCTCTCAAAGTTTTCTGGTAATTTCAGTGTACTTTTTGAATATTTTACACTAGTTTCTTGTCTCTGTAAAACCCTTGGAATTCTGAGTGAAACAAAATTTCTATTCTTTAGCCAGCTTGTCATGTGCATAACTTCTGGCTCCATGCTCACTTCTGTCCATGAATGCTATCTTCACTGGCAGACATGCTAGAAAGCTTATGAAGAAAACCCAAATTATTAAAAGAGAAATTATTGCTTGAAGGGCAGGATATGATATATTGTGGACAGGCTACTGCCTGTTAACCTTGGAATTTCTCCCCTTCCTCTTTTCAATCCCCTAAGGAAAATAATTTCCTACCTCTGTTACCTGTTTTTCCTTCTAACCTATATGTTGACTGTGTGCCTCTCAGGATAAGGACTGTCTCTTATTATTTATATGAATACTGACTAGCATAATAAGGCCCACTCCTGGATAATACAAATAATAATCACTGCAAACCACTAGAAACTGGCATATCAGTGGTTCCAATTATTATGGCTGCATTCACCTAGTTCCTATTATAATATTTTAAAATACATTAAATCAGAAAATTCTACTACTGTATTATGTAATTCAATGTCTTTTTAAAGAATACGACTTCTGAAATAGCAGAAAGCTATACATGCAAAAAAACCAGCATGTATTTACTATATAATACTGTAACAATTTTTATTATATTTGTCTTTATGCACTTTTGAATATTTGATACATCTGTATGGGTAAATATTGTTATACATACGTACTTACCAAGTCAGATAACCTGATGTCTGAATTTAGTGATAAGATCCATCACCACGAGTTAAAAGAAATGAGATTAGCGCAAAGCAACAAATGTGTGGTTCTTTGTCTCCTTGTAGAAACAGAAAAATATGCAGTACAGTTAAATTTTAAAGAAGAAAAAAAGGATTTGTATTTCAGGAACAGGAAACTGTGAGGTGAAATAAACCAGACTTGACTCATGGTTTTATTTCCTATCCTACGTATTGCTATATAACAAACCCACTAGCATAAAATAATCTGATATAATCTGTAGAACTAAACATTATCCCCACTCTTTTCACCTTTATTTTGCCTGTAAAAAAAAAAAAAATTAGCTTTGTAAACAAGATACCTACCATTTGCAGTGATTGCTTTGCACTAGGAAATTTCTGGACAAAACTATAAATTCAGATAATACAGAAGTCTTGCAAGGAAACACCAAAACTGAAGTGACAATATTAAAAAAACAGTAATGTACATGCTTTATAAACATCCCACTTTGATACTTCAGTATTAAATATTAGTAATCTTAAATGTCTCAAGCTGAAAATGCCAATGAAATTCAGAAACTGGTAATCCATATGTGATAGTTTTGTTGAGTAATTTTTTCTCAGTGGATCAATCTATCTGCAACCCAAAATTCACTTCAGATTTCACTTGACTGGAGTCTAAGTGTACCTGGGAAAGTTCAACATTAAATATCTTAAGATAATCAGCTGTTTTTGAGAAAAAATACTCTTAAAGTAAGGTTTCTGGCTCTTGTTTACAATACTAGACATTGTATTGCTTGAGTTAAATTTTTACATCTATATATCTATATCTATATCTATATCTATATCTATATCTATATCTATATCTATATCTATATCTATAAAACTCCTGTTGGCTTTAATGAAAAATGACCACAAAGTCTTACAACGTGAATTAGAACAGTTAGTTTAAAATGTTGTTTAAGTTCAGCTGTTACGTGATGAATCACTGATGAAAAATAGAGAGATCTGATGCTGAGCATTTTGTGGAAGACTATGGTAAGGCTGACAATGTTTTTATAATCCCTTGGGCTCAGCCTGGTATCAACGGAAGTTAACGTGAGTCTTAAATGTCTGCAACTAATAGTTTTCCTGTACCCTCATTTGGAAACAAGCTTTCCAGTCCCAAGCCTGTCCCTGGTGAATGTCAATGTTAATTGCCAGAGGCTGAAAGGAGGCTCTTGGCAGTAAAAAACACATGGTGCAAAGGTTCTACAAAATCTAAGTGCTAAATGAAATACCAGCTATGAAATTGCAAGACACAAGATAATTGATAGTTTGGTATATAAAAGAATGTACTCAAAAATGGAAATCCAGACCACTAGGAAGCAGTCTTCCTAGATAAATGCAGTCTTATCAGAGTTGTACTTATTTTTCTTTTACCTTTCTGGTCCAATTCCTTTTGCAGTCTTTCTAAAGACTGACCAGTTTAAACAATGAGCTAACTTCAATGGTATTTTAGTAGGGTGTTTTTAAGAGGAAAAAGAAGGGAAACCAGGTATGCAGAACCTTTGTTCAGCAGTTCCCTTCTGTCAGCTGCTCTCAGCTCCATCCTTCTCTGAGGCCTGCTGGTCTTGTTTTTTCCCTCACCTGACAAATGTCTCTTCCCCTGCATGTTACTGATGTGTCTGTCTGGAAGGGTTAGATTTTATTCTAGTTCATAGTCAGGTACCTTCTTTCTCAGTATCCAAATTTTTTTTTGGATTTACGCTTGTTTTTGTTTGGGGTTTTTTAACTTGCTTGTTTAATGAAGTTCATATATCAAACCAGTGGCGGTAGAACCAGAAATAGCTTGGGATTTCTAGATAACCACGCTCTGTTCTGATTTCTGTGAATCCAGAGATACATGCAGATAATCAATAACAAAGATTCACTCCATTTTTTCTTCTTCAGCCCTGTTCTTAGTCTTCATTGCAGAACTATGGATTAATACAAGTGTATTTTCTTCTTTTCCTCTTGGGAATAATAATTATACGTTGTCACTTTCCCTTCCTGCATGTTATCCCAGGTGTAGCGTTTATACTTTGACGCTGCATCTTGTATTTGTCTTCGTGTGTAAAAGCTGAGGGATACATTTGCTAGTTTAGATTTCAATTAATATTCTCAAACAGAGCTAAAAATAGTAGCTGTCATGTTATATTCTTTTCCACCAGGAACCAAATGTCCTCTGCTGCCTCTAAACCATAGTTAGTAGGACAATAATCACACACTTTATTTCTCACTGAAAGAAAAGGCACAGTGCTTTGCTCTTCCCTCCATTCTCTAATTGGCATTGGTGTTTATTTGCAGGGGTTTTATATTAGATTGTGTGACTGATACGATAATAGCATCATTCTGCAGATCTGAAAGTTTATAGTTGTACCTAGGATCTCAAAGCACTTAACCCAAGGTAGTTATGAATTGCTGCCTCTGTGAAATTCTGACAGAAATTAAGCTCCCAGGACAGATTTCTCTTTAGGTATAATTATCTTTCATTTCCATAAGAGAAAAATGAACTTAAGATCATGACAGTAGGGTTCTTATGGTCCATTCAGGCTCAGTGACAAATCTTTTATGTGTAGTTACAAGTGCATTTTAACATTTTGTCACAGCAATGATCTTGTCTCATAGCAGAAAATAGGGTTAGCAGGCTTTGCCTTTGTTGTGCAAGGATAATGAAAAGATGCACTCAAAAAAGGACAGAGTTGTTTTTTGAAAACAACCATACTTTGTTCATTGAATATCTACAAGTCACAGTATCTGGTAATTTATTTATACCAAGAGTTTGTTTGCTTCTGAAGTGATAGAAGTTAACCCTGAGAATCCTGACATCTTACAAGAAGCTCACTCAGAAATTGTCATTTTTTTTTATTATTCAAAATCAAAATGGAAGCAACATATTTATCTGAAACAATTTACTTGGTAATAAACAAAGGAATATTTAATAACTTTTTGGAAATTTTGATGATTCATTTATATCCATGCTCTCGTGACCTCTGTAAGAACTTAATGGATTATTTGAATGGCTTGAGGGTTATTTTATTTGGTAATTTTTCATTTCCATATATTTATTCTGTGGAAAGCAAAAACTCTAAACCATAGTATTATCTTTGTGATATCTCTTTAGAGAGTTGAGAATGTAAAATGATGATACTGTACTTTTATTAGCACTTCCTGAAAAGTGGTAACAGGTCAAAGGTTTATTGCAATGACATGTCTGAGGTGGCTTGGAAACATTTGAATTCGGACTCATGACTTAAAAGTGGTTTAAACAGCTGCAGCATTATGGCTTTGAAAAGATCACTGACTTTAAAGAACAATTCTGTGCATTTTTTTATGACTACAGGAAGGAAAGATATCTTAAACTGTGAACATATAATCACTGGGAAGGTGGCTGGGCTGATAGCCCTGGAAGGTGAAATGAGGTGTTTGTCCACCATGCTGCACCTCATTGCTGGTGCAGCAATGCCAGCCTGGATGGCACCAGTGTCTCAGAGCAAAGGGACAGTCACCTCACCCTGCCTCTGCTCACGAGCTGAGGAAAACTGTAAGGGCAGAAAGCAGGAGAGGAATGGGAATAGAAATTTGAAGGCTGTTCCTAAGTCTTTCCCTTAACTTACTCTGCATATGTTGTATCTTAAAATCACACTCAAAAGTACATCTCTGAAACAAGAAAATCTTTTGCTTTGTATATTCACGTACTCACTTGGCAGTAGTTATTTCATTGCCACTGTATAGCTCCCTGTTAAATAAAACAGTACCTGCAGACATCAGGGATGACTTTTCAACGGCAGCTATTTAGTCAGTAAATCTGATACATCAAAGTCTGCGAAATTCAGCTGAAAGGCTCCCATTGACTTCAACAAGATTTGCATTATGCCCTTGAGCAGTTACATGTGCCTACACACACACTCACACGTTGATTAAGGTATTGTTTATGGGCTGTGAGGATAACTTCTGTATAAATTAAAGACATTTTATGCCCTCTAACTCTACTCCTGGACAGGTGAAATGATCAAGGTTTACTGGCATTTTTGAAGTTCAGAAAAATACTGCAGCCTGTTCAAATATCTTTCTTCAGGGAACAGCCAAGCATTCAATCAGGCCAGGAAATTCAGGGGTTTAGAAAAGCCTAATGCCTATATCTGGCAGTAATCAAAGAAGAGTATTGAAAAGGGAGGGAGGGAAAATAGGGGTTGGGGGGACAGAGAGAGAGCAAGGCAGGAGCAGAGGAAAGAGAAGGGGGGGAAATAAATGTGCCTACTGTGGCTTAAAGCACAATAATTTAATTGTCACTATGCAATCAATAAAAATGTAACAGTGTGAAGGGAGCACGACAAACAGATTTGCTTTGTCTTATGTGGTATGTACTAAATGAATGTTCCCAAAACTGAGCAAGATTGACTAGTAAATTAGAAGAAAAATTGGTGTTATTTTACATTTTCTGCTTACCTACAGAAAAAGACACTCATTTGCAAGAAGAAAACTGGAAAATTGCTTCTCTTTCTCTGGCAGCCATTCTTTCAGATCACCCCAAAGAGAGGCAATAGGCATATTCTAAAGCAATAGTACGATTCAGTAAGCATCCTGGCTCAGGGAATCAAATCAGTGCGGTCACCGCATTGACACGAGTGGATTTCATAGGATCAGGCCTTAGAATTTAATGTTCACTTATAAATGCAGACAAAAATGAGAAGTATAAAGCAGCATAAACCGTAACACCGCACAGATGGAGTTTTACATCCGTACGTAAATATGCTAAAGTTAGCAGGGAACCATGAGACAAATGAGTTCCATCCTTGCAGAAAACTCAGCCAAACTTTGTAATTTGTTCTGATGATGCAGACAACCTGTAGTATGTTGGTTTCTATAGGAATTTTAAATGAAAATGATCAAATGGTGCATAAAGTGCCATGAAACAACAGTACATTCTCATTACTATTCCAGCCTCTTATGGGCTTGTATATTTACCGTAGTGTTTCTAAAGTTGAGGCCAAATCCCTTCTGAGCATGGTAAATAAAGAAATTAAATGAAAGAACATCTAAACTCCAAACATTTTTGCATATTAGCTATGTATTTTTTCTGTTGTTAGAAAGCCATTGCTTTAAAAATAAAGCCAAGAAGTTACACAGACTATGCTGCCTTTTACCTTTTAAAAACTGAATAAACAAGACTTTATTTGTGTTCCATTTGGCTTCACTGAGAATTTATTAGCAAGCAGATATAATCTAGACAGAAGAGACTTAATCCTGAAGAAACTTATTTATTAACACAGAATAAGTAAACATCTTAACCTGTTTGTGCTTACCTTCACTTTTATTTGGTTTAGCTCCAAATTCAGAAAGAAATTTTAATTCCTTCAATCTGGGGACATCTTTTCTGTCACCACAGTGCTTAACTTTTTTTCTGCTGAACTTTTTCAGTCAACAGCCTCAAAGAAACAACGTTTTTCCTAGAATTCATTCTATGGAATGAATCTGAGCAACAATCCTTCAAACATTATATCCCAGAACACTAGCACTGCATCTGAGCTCTATTAAGTTCAATAAGAAAGCAGGAGCCATGTGTGGGAGAAGGACCAAAAATTCAAGCCACACTTCCTTAAAAACAAAACAAAGCAACCAGCCACAGAAAGAATGTGATACACTGACTCATACAACCTTTTTTAGAACAACTGACAGAAGATGAAAGAATTTTGTTTCCCTAGAAAATATTGGGATGACTCGTCTCTCACATGGCAGCCTAAAATGCTGTGGAAATTAGTTTCCTCTGGAAATGCCTATCATAAATGAGATTTACTGAATATTTCTTGTTAAGATACAGTCACTAATTGTGTTGTTCACAGAAAAAAATGCATGGTATATGCATTGTGCTGAAAGGCAAGACATTCAAGTATGACTTGAAAACTGCTGGAAAAGATACAAGATGATTGAAGGATTTTTCAACCTGTTTTGGCACCACTACTCATCATTTAGCTTAGTATTTTGAAAATGCTTTCATGTGAACACTTTTTTTTAAACAAATTTCGTGTGGATTGTTTTGTATTCTTACAGTTCAAAGTCCTGCTTCTAAAATAAAACTAGTATTTATTACTGAAGTCAATGGAAATTCAAAAAATAAAAAATAGTGGATCAGGGAATAATTGGATCACAATATGCTCACAGCCAGGCTTCCCATTCTTGAGGTGAATTCTTTGCATAAGGAAGAATCTGTGCTGGCTACATTTTGTGAATTCTGTTTCCCCTGCAGGAACAGTAAAATGATCTCTGACCAAAACCATAGACATTGTTAAGAAATTCTGAAAGTGTCAATTGTTATAGATAGTTGGAAGACATCTCAGTGTAAATTTGTTTATAGAACATAGTTTACAAAATTTAAGGCTTCGTATAGACATTTCACATCACATCTGTAAATAAACAAAGTCCAGGACATATTTTTTAAGAAAATATATATGTATATTTGAGGGGAAAAAAATACTTTTCCACATTTCCATAAACAGTTTGAATAACTCTCCACAGGTAGAGAATCTTAAAATCTCCCTGATGATGCTAAGTTATTCACTTGCATGTGAAGTTTCTGCAATGAATCTGAAATGAAATAAATAAGGTCTCTGGCACACAATGAAAACACATGTATTTTCAAGCGCTTATTTGTAAGTCAGGCTTTTTTTCTAACTGATGCAGCACATGTACATCTAAAAGAAGGCCTATATTTTTTCAAAAGTACACTGATTTCTGACTAGTGACATGCTGATGATACTTATACACTGTATATCTATGTATATCTAAAGGCAGAGAATAAGGATAATAGCTGTACTATTTTGATGGAAAATAATATGTATCTTGGTATATTTGCATGGTAGTATTCTGAATTTATGATTTTAAAAGAGGCTATAGGCAGGAATGAAACAGCAACTGGGATAGTGTATCTCCAGGGACAATAGCCAAGGTCCTTAGGACTGTGAACTAGTCTTTTGAAATTCCCAAGCTGTCTGTCACTAGCCCAAATAACAGACCTTTTGTTTTCCAAGGTCAGTAACTAAGATCAAAAACACACAGTGATGTTAGAAGTCATGATTTGCAGGTGAAAAGGTGTTCAAAAGATGCCAAAAGACAAACACAGGGTAAGTATGTTTATTCTCTCTATCGGGGGTTATCCTCAGGATTTGATTAACCTTCAATTCGCATGGAAAGTGTGCAAATATGAACTGAACTATTGTTTTCTTTTGCCTGTGAGACTTAGTTCATGTCAAATGCAGAGGAATGATAGAAGTTTCTAAGACCTGTTAGAAAAGTATATCCAAGCACACTCTTGTGTCCCTCCAGAGACATTCATGCTGATCCTGTGATGAGCCTCCTGGACACTGCAGAACAGGTCAGGGTCAGGTAACGATCCTAAAAGGGCTTCTGTAGATATGCTCAAACTACTTTCACATCTAATGTGGATTCTGCAGCCTAATAAAACTGTAGAGAGGAGTTAATTGACTTTGAGTATATGAACAATTATGTCTCCTTTAGGCTGTACACAAAGAGTGCAAGATATCCTCTTGGAACTTGGATGAAAGAGATTATCTGCTGTGGCTGGTGGAGGTGCATGTATTGGTTAAATAGATGGCAACCTTTGGAACACTGCAAGCAATTCCTGACCAGAAGAACTATGCTAAGAACTTTTGCCACAGAGGCTAAAGCACATCATGGGTATCTCACGAGCAGATACTCAGGAGCAATAAATCAGGCAGAAGTTCAGAAGCAGAGAGCAATAACAGTAGCAACCCAGGCCTTCAAAGTACTCTATTTATTCAGCTTTTTGTTTCCCTGATCCATCCAAGAGAAAGAAGATGCTTCCTTTATGTCCTCATGAATTTGTCTATGCATCCCTCTGCCCTTCAGGTATCAGCACACCTCTACTCTTCCGCACGTCCAGACATGTGAGGAAGAGCTTTCTGCAGATCTTTGATAGCAACCTATAATTTATACTGTCTAGCATTACTGGAATAAAATTGGAATGTGTCATATATTGCTCTGGGAAAGACCCTAACTCACTGCTCCACTCTGTGAGCTACTGCTCCTCCAGGCCAACCACGTTCCCCTGGTGCAGCCGTTCCTACCAGTGGCTGTCCAAGGCCTAGGGTGTGAGAGGCAAGGGATAATATAAATCACTGACAGCTGCTGGGCTTTTTTGCTGCAGAGATCTGTGTCAGACAGCACCGTGACTGATGGGGAATCTATCCAGCAGGAGCTTTCATCCTTCAGGACCCAGACAGGAGTCCTCTAGGCCAGACTCATGGCTGAAGCCTCTGACAGCAGCAGTGGAGTTGGGTGATAAAGCTGCTCCCATTAGCTTGTGAAGTAGCTCTGGTTTGCATTACTTCAGCCTTCTGCATAAGGAAAATCCCAGTGGGAAGATGAGGGAGAGCGTGCAGCTGCATCTTATGCTTTCCATTTGGGCAATTCCCAGTCCCTGTATGAGCCCCCACACAGCTATGAGTGCCAGGACAAATTAGAAGAGGCAAGAGGTGACCTCAGAGGAGGTGTCGGGTCTGTCTAACTCTACCCATCCAGCTCTCACAAAGCACGGAGGCGAGCAGTGTTCCCAAGTATCTGGAACCAGACTGAATAAAACTGTGGAAAATGTATTATGGGGAACAATTATGTGCTACTAGAGGATTGGATTAGATGACCTAATGGGAATTTTCCTTTTTTGACTTCTTTGATTCTTTGATTTACATTTTCAAATGCTTTGGTCTCTGAGGGAGAGCAGTGAAAAGGAGTGGACATGATCAAATAATTAGTAACACTGCTTTTTTAACTTTTAGCAGAACATTTTTCGGTAACTGTTTGCCAGACATGTAAAAAATGCCACAGAACTATGTATGTTATATAGTGAAATATTAGTGCTGGCTGGAAGTGCCAGGCTGATGTTAGAACTAAGTAAAAAACGGTATACTTGACTGTGCCAGTGAAAGCCGAGATGACAGGTTTTATTTTAATTTAATAAAATCTGAAGGTAGTACTGTGGAAATCTGGCCAAGGCTGTCTGGCAGACTGCCTTGAAAAGAGTCATTGATAGTCCCCTTCCTTTTTACTTTATTAAGCTCACCATTTTCCTCCATTCAACATAAAAAAAGTAATTTCCTAAATAGCAGGATTCCTTAGTTGTTTTATCTTGCTCATCTAGCATCCACGTTTTATAAAGCATTTCATTGAAATTAGGGTGCCTAAAACTCGCAGCATATCAATCTGCATTTTACTGAGATTTTTTCTGTAAATTCCGTATGATACTGAAAGTCAGAAGCACCTTTTACATACATGCCACTATGGAGAGGTGAATGGAGAGTAGTAAATACTCTTGAGACCTTGAAGGGACATTTATGAAAATGCAAGATTTAAGATTTGTTTTTTTCTTTTCCTTCTGTAATATTGTAGGGGCAGGAGACTATCTGTCAAACTGAAGGGTGGATTAACAACCATTTGTTGCAAACCAATCTTATAATCAGCTATTCAATAAATATCTATTTTTAGCTATTAAATCAGCAGTACAAATCAGCAGAAATATTCATCCAGAATAATCAAGGCCAGACTAAATAGGTTTTAGTGCTCTGACCCTCTTTGTTTTATTTCACCTGACAAAAGACTTATGGCACCTTCCCACCCCATGATGCTGATGCTACTCATAATCTTGTCCCAGAGAATTACAGCTTCCTGTAACCCTCTGCTGTACTACAGATTTATTTTCTCTAAGTAGGCAGTTTTTAATCTACCTCATGCCCATAACTTTCACCCTAATACCTGCTGTACTAAGTTTTCCATCCTAGAATCCATGTGTTCCTTCTGAGATTCCAGACAGGAGCATGGTTTCCCTTAAGGAAAGTTATATGAATTTGCCTAAGACAGTCCTCCTCTTTTTCAAAATACTTTATTGTAGAAAGCCTTATGAACCATATACATAGTTAAATGTTTGGACAAGACTTATTCCTAAATCTGCCTCACAGACCTTTACATCATCCCATCACCTTTTTTCTTTAATATCTTTTGGCAAATTCCCCCTCACAAGGCAGTGTCCAAATGCCTTATACTTATCTGACCCCTGAGGAAAGTGATGATCTCTGGTCCTCGTTCAAGAGGGCTCTGTTGGTTGGAAAGTTTATTATTCCACAAAAGTATAAAATAGAAAGTGCAATGGCATTCGCAAAGTCTGTGGACAATTCCTAGCAACAGATGAGGAGGAAGCAAGCCTGAACTCTGCAGCCTGGAGTATTGCTCCAGTCACTTGTTTGGCAGCTGTAGTATATTGAGTAACTGGAAAGACTGAATCAATTTGTTCATTCCGTGAATTCATTAAGCCTCAGAAGACAGCCTGTGGGCAGGGTCCTCAGTCCTGTGAGGTTTGATATGTTTATTCATATTAATGGATTCACCAATGACGAGCAATTTTACTACTCATTGCAATTGTTCTTTGTAATAAAAAATAATGTGCTTCCTCAGGTCTTTCACTTTGTTTCAGTTAGCCAGAATGTGTGAATTTAATAACCATTTACAACATTGATTCCAATCTGGATGCAAACCCTTACAACCAAAATTGAGCCATTGTGTGGCATTATCTCTCTGACATCAGGATACATGCTGTATTGAGCCTTGCAATGCTTCATAGCCAACATTATGGGATGACACAACTAAAATTGAATAAGGAACAGACTTCTTGTAATTAAATTGCAGCTATCAGTGTGAATACCATCTATCTAATACACAGCACACAAAGTGAATGGAAGCGTGCAAACGTGTTTGTAATGTTTACAGCAAACCAATTAAGTCTTCAGGTTCTCTATTAGCAGCAATATCACTCATCTGTTCAAGCCATCAGCAACTTCTTTTGATATTCTGTATTCTGACTGCACACAAGAGAGGACTCTCTATCTGGTTTTGCCCATATCAGCTAGCAGCAAATGATTCCAAAGATAAGTTAATTCCTTCATGTCTAAATTTTAATTATTGTGCTTTCCAGTAATTTTAAGGAAACAGATCCTTAGTCAGTATAAATTGTCATAACTTTGCTGATGTCAGTAACAATTCCTAGTATATGAGAACTTGGCCCAAGGCCACAACTTTTAAATTACAAGTTTAGATGAACACAACCACAGTTCAAGAACAGATAAGAAAATACTAAACTTAATAAAGTGAAAACAACGTTTCACATACATTAGGGTTTGAACATTATACAGTTCATTAGTAACAACAAAGTGATACAGATCCTCCATCACTATAGTCAAAATTCAGCCTATATAAAAAGCAAAATATTTTCTACTCTAATGAGAGCATTTACAATAATCGTCTCCTTCTGTTCTTCCCCCGTTGACTAAAGAGTGCTACCACAAGCAGTCCGATGAAAGAGGACAAATTAATATAAATTGCTGTTTTCAAATGCTTGGAAGGGAAAAGAAATATCAAGATGACACTAGAAAGCAAATAGATACAACTTTTGATAATGCGTGAGTACTTGATCTGATCAAAACTATCCAGGCTGAAAGGATAATTTTTGCTTTGTGGGTCTGTGAAGAGTCAAGGTAGGTATTTTGTACACCCTGCCTGTGAAAGACAATCCATAGTGAGGTGTAATATTCTAACTGTCATACATTTACCATAAGAAGGAGTAGTTTTCCATCTGAAATCTTCAATGTCTAATATTTTCACCTTGAAATAAAAGTAAAATTATTGAATTCAGTACTTAGAAAAGTTTTAAATAGCTGGACTATACGATGTGAAAACTAGACCTTCATCTATTTCAATCACTGCTGAGATGTCTTAAAAGCAATCATTTTTATACAAGAAAAAGAAAGAACCATGATGACATTTCTACACACTTAGGGGAAAAAATTCCTAGACTCAGCTTTCAATTTGTGCCATATAACTGAATGCATATATACTATAGATAACCAGTTCAAATATTCCACTTATTTAGCTGTTAGCCTAAATGAAGGAAATGAGCAACCTGATTATTTTTGTTTTCCTTTTACACTTTGATCATATTTCAAATTGAACCTTAATAAGAATGATTTTTTCAGCACTGATGATCTCCAAGTTATCTATGATCAATTTATTTCAAAATGTGAAAGTTATAAAAATTGTAACTTAGTAATTTAACCACTGGAATTCTTTTCTTTAAAAAACCTTGTAGGTTTGACTGCAATAAAATAACTAGGACATTTTTTTCCAGTGCATGGAAGATTTAACTGATATACTAATGGACAGTTCCAGTCATACCAGAACATTCAGAAGGTTTCCTTAAGAATGAGTATTTAATCTGAGAATAACAGAAAAATGAAGGCATTACATCCTTCCCATCTGCTGTTTTCCTTTATTATTTCCTGTATCTAGAAATACTTTTTTTTATTTATTTCTCTCTAATAATTAGGAGTCTGTTCATTTCTCCCATCCTTACTTCACTACCCCATATATCATTAAAGCCAGTCTGACTCTTTGAGACTGGGAATATTCATGACGAAAAAATAAGAATCTTCTATAAAGGTTCTTTTAAAGTTTTGATTATTTTTAATATTGTGTATATTATTTCAACCCACTGCAAATGAGTTCCATATTAATCATAAACTTCAATCTTCGATAAACACTATGTTTTAATGAACTAAGAAGAATATTTGAGTTATGTATAGAGCACAAAGGATGAGACATGTATTTAATGGTTGTTGTTTTGGCATGTTCCAAAGCATTTTCTGTAAAATGCAAGAAACACGTAAACTGTTTTGCCTGAGGAGCCTTGTTAAACTCAAACGATTCAGAAGCATTTATCTGATGTGTCTGGATTGCACACTTTAGACAATATAGCAATAGGAGCACCAGAATGTGCTGCAGTAGCCATTCATTAGCCCATGTTAATGTGAGGTCTTCAACTGCAATAGCTCAGTTATCCTGCTAGTGAGGAATCTGATCTTGAACAGAAGCAGAGGCAGACCTGTTTTTGTAGTCCAGGCTAAGGAAAGCTTCATCAGACTTCAATGCCATTCCAAACTATCCTCACTATAAGCTTGATTTTACTTAAAACCTGTATAAATTTACCATTATCCATATGGAACCAGAATCACTGAGAAAAATGGGCAATTCTACCCTAGTGTTATCTTTGGATATGCTAAGCCGATTTTCCAGCTGGTGCAAGTTAAGTTATGGCAGTTATATTAAATGATGCCAATATACACTAATTTAGAATGAGTTCCTTCATCATTAACATGGGTATTTTAGGAAACCAATTTAGTACCATACATTATGTAGATTCTCTTCTCTATACTCATCATCTCCCATCTGATATTTGATTAGGATATTGATTTCCCCTTATTAAAAAGAAAAGATCAACCCACTCACCTCCTTTTACCCTCAACATCCTCCAGATGCAGAATGCCACCTGGATTAGCAAATTGATTTATTGATAATAAACACATTGATTTTCTTTGTCCTTCTGCAAGGTGTAATTTCTCTATCCTTAGTTTTTTCTTCCACAGGAATTTTTAATATTAACTCCTCTCTAATACTGACACCATTCTTGTGAGTGCATTCTTCATAGATTCATCTATAGTTTTTTCAGTGTTAATTCTTCCACATATGTTCCTAGCAGGCAGCAACACCTAAGTGCTCATGGTGATGTCAGCAGAAGTTTCCCTGCTTGCTGAAGTGCTAAAATACACAGGTCAATGCAGGAGTAAATATGATCCATGCAAAGACTTTATGGGACGCTTCTGAAAGAGCAAGATTAGTCTAAAACAGAATGTTTGGGACACTTCTCAAGGCAGCTGCATTGATAAACTGCTCTGTAGATGGGTTTACTCGGTTGGAAGAGATGTTATATTACACATCCAGCCAGGTGTTACTAACTGATGATGATGACAACATCAGAAGAAATTGCTGGAAATTTACTTTATTACAAAAATCCCACACAACCTTGTAAAACCAAGGTCAAAGACAAAGAATGAAATTTAGACACTCCATTAGAAAGAGACTCTATACACAAAACACTTAATATTTCAAATGTTATGTTTTCAATGTTGATCATCATGATTAAACACCCCTATCTCTGTAGCACCTAGAGATCAGTTGGGTTACAGTTCCATTGTGGTACAAAGTGACAGTCCCTTAACAAAGACCCAAATCAAGAGCTGTTTCATAGCAATCTTGTGAGATTTCATAATGTGCTTTCACTGTGCATGGGAACTGAGTGAGATCTAGAGAATGGCACTACAGGGAAATGTCCACTGATCATATCTGGAATTACAGCAGGGAATGTGGGAGCCCTGGATGGGGTGGTATTATTTCCATACTCCTTCTCACCAGTATGGTGATCCTCTGACCCTTTTCTAGCTCTTGTCTTGTATTGCCAGAGTGATGTTTCATCCATCTCTCTTTTCCACTTTCCACAGCTGTTCACAAAAAGTGATTTATCTAAGCATTTTAACATTGCTGAAATGGCATAATTTTATAAAATTTTAGCATAGCAACCTAATTTATTAAAGTGGTAAATGAAAAAAAAAGAAAAAGAAAAAAAAAAAACCCAAACATAAAAACCAATACAAAATGATGAGACCAGAGAAAAATATTATGACATATGGAAATGATTTACCATGAAGTACTTTGGAATTAAGTTACGTGAGATGGCAAACACCTTACAGTGGCTAAAAGAGAAAAGCTTGTACCTTTTCCATTTTCCACTTGGAGTTGCCCTGGTTTATGTTGGCCCTGGTGCTCATCAGGCCCTTCAGAATGAGGGCACCAATCTCAGTGCAATGCAGGTCACTTACTCAGTGGAAACCTGCTTGGTTGTCCTTTACTGGAATGCCAAGTATGAAAATGGAGTCACTGCAGGACAGGGTCAGAGGAATGCCATGGAGGAGAGTGGAAGACGAATGTTGGAGCAGACAGCATGCTAGTTTCAGGGACAGTTATTAGGGATATCTTGCACAGCTCGACCCATATCTGAGGTCACTATGGTTCCCACAAGCAGCCTCTTACACAAAGCATTTTTACACAGAGCTATTATATTAACTGTCAGTATGCTTTCCTTGGTTTGGTAAGACTTAAGATGGTAAAATTTACCTTTTTAAATAGCACAGTACCTGGATCAAGTTTTATTACTTGAAAAGACTGTCAGGGAAAATTGCAAGACAGATCTAAGGCCAGAGAGGTAGCTGGTGTAACAAAATACAGTATTGCTTCCTGGTCCAGAGGACATAAAGCTAAATAAGATATACAAGTTCAGCAAAATGAACAGAACTAAGATGCTTGGATCTCAAAATGTTTTCATGGAAGTGTTTTCATGAGAAATTAATGTACAGGGTCATTAACTTCTCGAAGGGAATGAAAGTCAGATGAATATGTTGCCCATCATTCTTCAGAATAATTTTAAATAATAATTGTGAATGTTCACAAAGAATGTATTCCATGAGCACATAAAAGGTGGCTTAGGTTTACTTTCCTTTTGTAAAGGTCTCTCATATGATTTTCTGTTGTGGTTTAGCCTGGTAGCTAAACACCGCACAGGAAAAAAAGTAAAATCATAGGTTGAGATAAAGACAGTTTAATAGGACAGAAAAGGAAGGGAAAGTAGTAGCAACAATAATAATAGTAATAATAGAAATTAAATAAGAATATACCAAACATGTTATGTCCAATGCAATTTTTCACCACCCACCACCAAGTGCCAAGCCAGTTCCTGAGCAGAGGCCCCCAGCCAGCTTTGCCCCTGATTTATAAACTGAGTGTGTTATATGGTGTGGAATGTAGCCTTGGTGAGCTAGGGCAGCTGTCCAGCTCTGTCCTTTCCCAGTTCTCACACCCCTGGCCTACCCACTCGTGGGGTGGTGAGAAGAGCTGAAAAGTCCTTAGTGGACACTGCTCAGCAGCAACTAAAACATCCTTGTGTTATCAACATCACTCTCATCCAAATCCAAACCATAGCACTGTACCGGCTGCTAGGAAGAAAATTAACTCTATTCCAACTGAAACTAGGACAAAAGTAAAGGCACAGCAGCGAGTCTTTGAGAAAATTAGGAAGGGCACTGATCTCTTCTCAGCAGAGACCACTGATCTCTTTGTGGTGACAGTGACAGGACTCCAGGAATGGCCTGAAGTTGTGCCAAGGGAGGTTTAGGTTGAATATCAGGGAAAGATTCTTCACCCAGAGGGTGGCTGAGCACTGGAACAGGCTCCCCAGGGAAGTGGTTACAGCACCAAGCCTGACAGAGCTCAAGGAGAATTTGGACAATGCTCTCAGGCACAAGGTGTGATTCTCCTGTGCAGGACCAGGAACTGAACTCAAAGATGCTTAGGGGTCCCTTCCAACCTGAGATATATTCTGTGATTCTATGATCCTTGTGAATCCTTTTGACCTGAGGATATTCTATGATTCTATATTCTTCCCATGTACAAACAGGAGAGAAGAAAGGGGTTTTTGTTCACCCTTTCTCAAGTCCTACTTCAGGAAACATCTAAAATTTTTAAATTTTAAAAGAATTTTTCAATTTGTTTAAATGCCACTGAAGTCAATGGAACCCTTCAAAATATAATAAGTGCTTTTGAAAACAAGGAAATGTTTTTCCTCTGTTTTCCCGAGGACAGCAAACCTAGCAGAGTCACTATGTCATGTTATTTAATTTGAATAGAAAGATTACTATCTTCGTTATAAAAGGCTATACTCAATGTGACATTACAATGTGAATTAAGCATGTGCTTAATGGCTTTCCTAAACAGCACTTATTCCTGAGTGAGAGTCAATGTGACTTCCCGTTTGTGATATCAGATGCCAACTTCAACTGCAGATTTGGTCTTTAGGTTTAGTATCAGGTTTGAGTAAATTTGGGATGAAAATATTTAAAGATTTTAGAAGTCCATGATGTCACTCTTCATAGCAGATTAATAATAAGCATCATGGCAGAGAGGAACAAGACTGCTGAAGAGGAAAGAGGTTGAATAAGTGAGGGTGAGGTAGGTGGTGTGCCATTGTTCCCTCAGCACAAGAGTTTAGAGCATCAGTTAGGGAAGACAGGTTTCAGATCCTAGAAGGCCACAACTGAAATTAAAATTAAAAAAAGTAAAAAAAAGTCTAGAAGTGAAATCATCAGTGTAATGAGATGCACAGCATTTCAGAAATATACACTTACATTCTCACAGACAGTAGACAGAAGGGAAAATATATAGGTTTTAACCCCAACTCTCTTATTCTGAGATGCATCATCATGTAGAAATGTGGTAATTTTTCCCCCTGGAATTCATGTAGATGAGATTTTAGTTTCTTCTGGAGCAATTAGAATCAGAGTATTTACATAGACTGTCCTTCAATGTATTTGTTCTGAATCAAATCATTACACTGCATGTGCTCTCTCATAGCATGAGATAACTCACTGATGTAAACATTCAACACAGTTCTTTATTCATTCTCCACATATTTGATTCCAGTCTTGATTTCGGGAAATGTTTCTAGCATTTGATTTCATCTTCACTATTCCAAAAATGAATTCCATAAGTGTCCCTAAATTGCAAGCTGTGATTTCACTTAGCAAATTATGAAAACATCTCTCTTATCAATTGCAGACACACGCACATACATATGTACACATATAGAAGTATCATGAGAAAACATATGTCATGTCAGTGAGTGCATGTGAGTTGGATGTTTTTAGCAGAGAGGGAACTTTCTGCTATGTAGAACCCTTATTCTGGTCATTTTATAATAATCATAGGTTGTTCAGAAATGTAAGAAATTCTAAAAATTCAGGAACTTCAGATCAAACAATAATTTATCTTCAAATATTACTGTGCCTGAGGGTCGCATGTCTGTTCAAACTGGAATTCTTCTTTTTCTAATGCCTCCAAGCCCAGTGCTCTTGCTAATAATCTTAAGATTCTTTTCCTTTCTTCGATCCAAACCTCTTGTTCCATATTGATCTACAAGACAGTATTTATTAACATGTTTGCATCTACGGCAGTGTGTCAGCAGAAATCTCTTTGTCACTAGAGGGCAGCCAGCATCTTCTGGAGAGCCAAGAGAGCTCGTCATGGAAATCAAGTTCTGACAGTAGTCGCAGAGGACATGATTCTGGATCAGTGGGCTGTGTCTCAGCTGTACTAATTTTCAATAGAAGTAATTAGCAGCATTCCGGGATTTTATCTGGGGATCAAATTATGGCTGGCTGGCTCTTTCAAAGGCAGAATATGAAGACTTGTGAGTGTGGACTTACCAATGACTTTAAGAACCAAAATTTGGAGGTTAATGATGCTATAGAGCCAAAAAACCCTCTGACATATTCAAAAAACCCTCCTTCATATTCAGAGCAGGCTGACGGAATGGGAGCATTAGACATGGTCAGAATGCTCCCAGAAGCCCAATCCCATCTTATGTCTCCTACAGGATGGGCAAACAGAGAATGGTGTGTTTGCTGTGTTTGCTGCTGAGTGCCTTTTGCTGACCATGAGTGGGCATAAGCTGCTGAATGAGGCAGAGAAGTGATCAAGTTTAGCTCTGAAACTCTCTGTCTGGTATCTGGCACCAGGACAGAGGTTCATCTCGCCCCTTGCTGGGCTACTGATTTGCCCCCAAGGAACTATCCAAGTTTCTTCTTGCCCAAAGCTTCACACCGACTGCAGTCTGCTCCTGCAGTCTGACCCTTACAAAAGTCCTGCCTAACTAGGAGAGGAGTTTCATGGCCTCCTTAATTCTTTTCAGACTGTACATTTCCTTCTGTGTAACTGTACAAAACAGTCCTCCGTTTTTCATGCTCCTGATGTGAATATATAAATAAGGATTAAAAAAAGCTGTTTAGTTAGAAACGTATACTTAACAGCTCTCCTGCTTTGCACTACTGATTTTTTTTTTTTTTAACATTACAATCATATTGCAAGGTATTAAGTAGTTTTACTGCTATATGCTGTGCCAGGCTGCTCCTACTCCATCCCAGATGCACAAGTATGTGCATGAACAACAGAGGACTTGTCAAGATAAATAACGATACATGTCTGCACATCAGAGACCAAAATTAAGTCTGTGTCACATTAGAATGGGACTTGACTAATCTGAAAATCTACTTTAAACTCTCATTAAGATAAACCTCTGAAAATCTAAAATATACATCACATTTTTATACCCAGTAATAAGTAAGGCTTGAAATTTTTACATCTGGTGAAATAAGGATGAAATCTATTTAAAATTAAATGTAAAGCAGGCTGAAGTGAAAGGAAAAAAATCAGCATATCATACACACATACACATATATGTCAGTAAAATCCTGGGAAAGAGGATGATTCCATGTGTTGTTTTTCTTTTTTCGTGAAGACCTAATGGAATATATCATACTGAAAATGAACACATGCTAAAATGGTTGGTCTAGGATAGAGTGTGATGCAACAATTTCAGAGAAATAGTATTTTGTTTTGTATTCTTGCCAGTGGGATTAGTCAGGAAATAATCAACATTTAATCTGGGTGGAGATGGGGAGGGAGAGGTAATTTTGCACCCTGTTCACATTCTGCATTTCCTGCCCTTGCTATGCAGTCCAGAGACAGAGCCATAACCAGCGTTCAGGCACCTCTGCAATTCTCTAGAGCAGTGGAAGCATAAAGGTTTCAACACCAGAAATAAGACCAATCTTCCTTGTGTAGGAAAATACAAGCTTCCTCCAGATCTTGACTCCCCAGTTGGAGGTCCAAGCCTCCCCTCCAGAAGCAGCCCAGGCTCCAAAGGGAAGCCTTTGCTGTGTGCATGTCTCCCAGAGCAGCCCGGAGGAAGGCACAGGTTTCCTTTGGGTATTTTCGTGATAACCTCATATCTCCCCATACCTGCACAAGCAACTTTCTTCTGCGAGTAAGGTGTCAGGGAAGAAGTTCCAGCACTGGAGCAGCACAGACATGCACACTCTGTCACTTTCAGGAGGGACAGAGCCCTTTCCTTCCACCCGGGCAGAGCTGATGCTAATTCATGATATATTTCAAAGTCCTGAAGAAGGGCAGAGAAATACTTCTATGCCAATAACCAGTAATTCAAAGGAAGAGTTATTTCAATTGCTTGGAGAATACTGCAGGAGTGAAGGGTAAAATCCTACTGCCTTAAAAGAAAAGCACAAAGAAAGCACTTGATAAATAATTTAACTGACTAGAATGTGAAAGAAATTTTCATATATTTGTCTCCAGTGTTATGAAAGGGGTTCCAGCATTGAAAGGTTCCTGACTGGAGAAAAATATCTCTCTTTGGGAGCAAGGGGAAATGGTTTCATATTAAGTTTTCCCATTGCAGGAAAACAAGCATTTTTAGGATCCATGGCATAATAATCTTTTATTATACATCTTTTATAGATGTGTATTCTTTTTTTTTTAATTGATATATTATTTAATAATTTTTTTTATTATTCTAGAGTTTCACGTGTGTATTTTCATACCCTGAAAGCTCAGCACTTAATACATAATATAAAAGCATGAAAAACATGCTTGAGGTTATTATTTTTTAATGTGAACCAAGTCTCGTATGTAATGATAAAAAGTAGGGTTAGGAAGTTATTGCATTTTCTATCCAACTGTCAATAAAAAATTGAAAGAGTTTATTATATCTATAATAAGGAAATGTGAGCAATTCACAGTAATTTCTGTAGGAAATCTATATTTCTGGTTTTGATTTGTTTTTTACTTCAGTGCTGTCTACATTAAAAGAAACACAAACAAATATTTTAAATAGTTATGTCCAGATGCTTCATAACATTTCATTGTCTTCTAATGGAAAAATGTGCTTAAAAAAAGAGATTTCAAAGTGAAGTAACAACCAATGTGTGTTTTATTACATCATCATAATGACTTCTTAGTCTATATTTAATCCTTCCACTCAACCAATAAAGTAATTCAAACACAGAAAAACCCTTCAATAAGAGCCTCTATTGGTTTCAAAACCATGTGACCCTCTAGACTGGCACCAAAATATGAATTAGAGGCTTATGACAAATTAAAAAATCAATGAAGTACGTTTTAAGTACATTTCATAAAATTTAATTTACACACGTATTAGAGATGGGCATAGACTTTCCAAAACTGCTTTGGGCAGCTCGAAAATACAATACATTCCTACTTGCCTGCTATGTAAATGAGTTCTCCTATATGTTTATACTAATTACAGACTACATACAGCTGTCTACTGTTTTTATCTGTATCCTGTCTCAGAGACATTATCAAATTATTAGTGAATGCCTTCCTCTCTTGATAGAAATAGAAGAAGGATTCTGTAAGTTACATGAATATTTGTGCTAAGTATTTGTGAGCTGGCTCATTGTGAGTCTTAGTGTGTAACAATTGTTGCCCTTGAAAATACTGATCTTTAAGGTGACCAGCTTTAGTGATTGACATACAGATTTTAAGTTAAAGCATGCATGGACCTTGACTAAAGATCTTTGGGGTTTTGTTTAGTTCCAAATGGTAAAACAGTTTTTGCTTTTAGTGTGACCAGCAGCTGAAGTGCACTTAGCTTGGAAATAAGGCTTGGCTTTTTCTCTTTTCTTTTTAACTAATATTCAGTTATATTTACACATAAATATGTTTAGAGGCACGATTGGTACAACTACAATAGGAATTCAGACTCCTGAGACAGAATAAACACAATTTCATATAAAGGACAAAGACAGCGTGATGCTGGCTTAGCTCAGTGGGTTTTGAAGTATATCCTAATGCAATGTTTGAGTTTGGGCCAGTTATAAGAAAAAATGTTGTTATTAATATATGCCTGAAAAAAACTAATATTGCCCTTGGCAGTCAAAAAATTAAAGGTTTTGGTTAACACAAAGTCTTTAAAATGTAAGTCTGTTCTATGAATATCATATTCTTATGTGATACTAACTTTAAAAGAAATTTTAGAGATAAGATCTTTGTCAAGTGAGATGTTGTACTTAATCTCCCATACTACAAATAGCTATACAGCCAAGTAAACATCACTTTACATTATCATATAGATTTCTTCTGTTTTTCAAGTGGTCAGCGTTTTGTGGTAGCATTAATAGTTATTACGGATTTAAATGGGCACTCTCTGTCTGTAACTGATCGACAAGATCAATAATTTTAAGATCAAATACTAACAGCAGTCTGTTTTTTTCTTTAATCACTGTCTTTTTGTTTTATACCCATGCCTACAGCAAGATCTTGTTTTCTGTATGTAGACAGAGCTTCCTGCTGTGTGCTGTCGAAAGAATGAGAAGACAAGATGGAGAATCAATTTAAGAAAAAAGCTTCAGTTGACAAAGCTTTGCTGTAGATCAATGGAGTCTAGCTAGTTAAAATATCTTTGGGAGCAGAGATTTTACAATCACGAGCTTGGACATAATCAGTTTGGCTTTCCCTATTCCATTCATACAGTATTTTGCCAGATGAAAAAAAAAGTATGCAAATAACAGACAGTTGAATGCCTTTTGGCTTTGTTGTAGAACGGTAAAAGTAGCTTTAAAATATATTTCCTTGATACACAGAAAATCTAGGCCTTTATTAAACTTGTTCTTTCAAAAGAGACAGTATTTACTTAAGTGTGATCTTTGTTATACCAGAGGAGGCAACCGTTTACCCGCGGAGAGATGGAACAGCATCCAATTCACAACCTGCTACTTAGGGGACTCTGTTTCATCGACTCCTTTAGTCTTTTATCACTTATTTGTTCAAACAGGTTTCATAGCAAACACAGGATGTGTACAAACTAATATAAAGCATAGGTCTTCCCTAGCAGATTTATCCTTATATCTGACATTTATTTAACCGGGTGTCAAAAAATTTGCATACCAGCAGTAATTAGTTGTTCCAAAATTCCTAATTACATAGAATGAAAATATTATGTAACTTGTGTTCTTAAATACACATTTAAGATTATTTAGAAACAATCCAACGACTTTCATGTATGCTGTTAAATGATTCAGGACAACACTCTCAGGCACATGGTGTGACTCTTGGGGACGTCCTGAACAGGGCTAAGTGTGGGTCCCTTCCAACTTAGTGTATTCTGTGGTTCTGTGATTCCTCATTGTAAAAAAGTCACAAAACATTTCACCTCTATCACCTAAACAAGAAATGTGCACTTAAATTACTTAGAAACAAATCAACCCTGCAGCTGGTTTGAAAAATGAGTGGTCTAGTACAGTGCTTACTGAACTTTCACGTACGTGTTTAGTAGGCACCAAGCCCTTTACAGTGAAAATGTCTTCCTTAGATGCTTAGGAGTTATGTCTGGATTAAAATATTTCCTGTAGATTTTATCTGTGCAGCAGTATGGAGAAGGCTGTGATTCAAAGTGTGACATATTCAAAAAGGGAGCAAGAGAAATGGATTTTTAAGAAATCAGAAAAGAGAAGAAAATTCCTAATGTATGGATTAAAGTATTGCTAAATTCAGGATAAGATTTCCAGAAGTGGTAATTTAAAGAGTGTTCATTGTGGGGTAAAAAAGAAGAGATAACTTAAAGGGGTCCAGTTCACAGGAAGATGAGACTGTTCCCCTTCTTAAAATCAGTCTCTTAGCAGACATTTTCTCAAAGCTGGGTCTCTAAAATTGCTAATCCCTTCCTCAGCCTTGTCTAGCAATTAGCATTAATCACTGTGGTCTGTATCCCATTGGTCTGAGTCTGTTACAGAGTTTACTGCATCTGTGGGAGTTTTGTCCTCTGAATGAAAAAGGATACTGTGGGCTCCTAAATACTGGGTTTCTGGCATAATGTATTACTTCAGACTCAGTTCTGTTTCTGTAAATACGAGGGCATTGATAGTTAAAAGGCCTCTGCATTTAAAGTGAAAAGGCAATTAAAATTTTAGGAGGATGTCAAAATAGAGGAAATGTAAATACTTGTATAGAAAATGTTTTCACTATTTCCACAAGTTATTTCACTTCAGTAATGTTAATGTGTAAAACTGACCTCACTGTGATTGACTAGACCAGAATATGCCTACATGTGTGTGCACGGATTTGTATAAATGGGTGCTAAAGCAGTTACAGGTTATTCTTAACTTTCTATGTCCTTAGAGCGGTCATGACTCACTTGAACTTCTCTGTACCTACTTTATCTCAAACCTATATGGCTTGGAGCAAACTAAAACAGAGGCAGTGAGATGTCATGAAACACATTTCGTTGGTACCCAGGGGTGCCTGCAACTATAGAATTTTATATTGGCAAATTATCATATAATTCTCCACCTTTCCTGCATTAGCTTAATTTGGATCAACCAGCCAACTTAATTGTTACCAACCTCCTTGGAAAAACATGTGTTATATCCAAGAAAAATAATTTATCTGGGCACAATATGGATTTTTAATTTTTTTTTTTAAATGCAGGAGATAGAGGAAAAAGTATCAAGCCCACTTGCACTAGATTTTATTATTGAAAACACAAATGTGGTTCTGCCTCTAGGTAGGCTTTAGATCTTTACTCATTTTAATACTGAATGCAAATATGACCATGAGGGAAACATCTGGCTTTCCTCCTTATGTAGGAAGGGCTTAGGTTTCACTGAATGCACATTTACAGAACTGCACGCGTATAAAATAGGTCTTATGAGCAATATTTTTCTTATGACATGAAACCTAACAGTGGGAAAGAGTGCATACAAAAAGATCATGAATCCCTTGATGTTTTGGTCTTCACACTGTCAAAAGGTTTTCTGTAGAACCAGAGCTTCATTAAAAATACAGTCACTAGTAATTTCTTTGACAAAGAGAGTCTCCTGCATAAATTCATGATGCACACGTGTATTCTTTGAGCCTGTCCGCCAGGAACAGTGGAAGGAGCCTGCAAGCCACACAGCAAAGAAGTAACAGTCAAGGTGCAAACTATATCCCCCATTCATCTTAATGATGTGTTAACTTCTAATCCTAGTTGGGACCATTAAAACACTGGATTCTTTATGTGGAGCTGTTGAAGAGCTACCTTAACCCTTGCACTGCCTTGGCTTCAGATCTCTTAGTGTGCTTGTTCATTACAAAGCATATATTATTGTTATCATTATTGTTATTACTATCTCATATACACAAATAAAGCCCTAAGTGAAAAAGTGAGCTAGGACTTAAACAAATTGTCTCCTCCAAGACTGCAGTTTTAATACATTGCAAAAGAACTTTCCAAGGAATCGAACGGTAGTGTTCTGATAAAGCAGTGAAGTGGGAATTTTAGATGCTTTACTTGCTGGTGGATATAAACCTCTGCATATGACCTTGGGAAGGTCACCTCCTCCCTCTCTACCCTCATTTGAGACTATGTTCATAACAAAAAGAATCAGAATAATAAGTACTCCACCACAATTTACAAATGTGTTGTGGGGGAAAAGGAGGCTCTAAGCAGCTGATGAATGCTGCAGAAAAGACCACAGATAAGAGAAATCATCAAAATTTAAACATTTAAGTAATTTTAAAGTGTAATTGGTAAAAGAAAATAAATGTCTTTAAAAGCAGAAAGGTGAAATAATCTGAATTACATAAATTGGTTCTGTATATTTGTAGGTTAAACATGAAATACTTCCTTATGCACAAAGGCCATAAGGATCTACACAATTACAAGATAAATTCTTCAGTAGCACAGATGAGAAAATATCAGATGGTGACCTCTCCTTGTGACCTTGAACCAAGAAAATCCATTGAGTCTTGAACAGCATCATGAAATGAAAATTCAAAGCAACTTTTGTATAATTCCAATCAGAAAACATCATTAAGATTTAGACAAATAGTTTCAAAGAATTGATGTTTCTCCCCAGTAGCAATCTGCTTTGGCCTTCAGTTCGAGTGAAAATCCATGTAAACCTTTAGAGCTGAGATTGTTAGATTAACACTGGGAATGCACCCCTCCAAACCAGGGTTCTGAACAAAGTACACACTTATATGTATTATATGTCTCCAAACTGAGACTGAGGACACAGCTGGGGAGCAGCAATTAGCTCGGCTGGCTTGAGCCTGTTGCCAATAACACCAAGGTTGTGAGTTTGATCCCCGTACAGGCCATTTACTTCAAGCTGGACTTGATCCTTGAGGGTCCCTTCCAACTCAGAATATTTTGTGAAACCTGTGAAATAGGTAACAGACAGTGGAGAAACTTAGGGGTAAATGCTGGAGAATTCTGCTTGTGAGAGGGGGAAAAAAAGGTTCAATGTTTCACGCAGTTAATGTGGTTTGAATATGTAGGTCTGAAAATCTGTTTACAAACAGATTTCAAAGGAAGAGTGGCATCTTGATGTGATCCAACTTCTGGAAGCAGTAACATCAGCTACTTATATGTATAAATGTTGCCCTCCATTAACCAAATTTTTGTTTCATCTGACTTCACTGTTTTCTGAGCAGCTTGGACACCTCACTTAGTTGCCTCATTTCAATTTCCTCTACAATGACTCAATTCCCTCTGAGCGTGTTATAGTAGAGATTTGATACCAAGCTTGTGTGTGAAAATCCCAGGAGTGAGAGCAACCCCATATAAATTTTGGTCTGCATATGTATGCAAGTATGAACATTTCAGTTGTTTCTCACTCTGGTAAATAGAATCATCACAAGGTAATGTCACTCTCCTTATAAGTTCCCATCATCAATTAGAAAAAAACCGTAGGACTTTTTCTTTGAATCTGATCTTCCTTGCCTCATTAGGTCTGACGGGTTACACAGAGATTATTTCTAACCTGTGTTACTTAGTTGTGTGTCCCTTTATTCTCTTTTTTCTTTGAACTTCCTATGTTCTTCTGCATAAAAGTAAAATTTTTCATTCATCTTTAAGATTGTCTAGCCAGGACGTGGGTTGAAATCCTCAAAAAAAAATTTCAGGCTGCACAGTTGGAGGAAACTTCCTTTGCTGCACACATTGATTATGACTTTATTATTTGAGGGATCTACTGAAATTCTCTACTGTGTTATTATACTTTTCACAGCCTGGCTTATTTATCCTCTTTTAGGTAACACTATCGAGCAAGCCCCCCTTAATGTCAGACAGGACTAATTCCACCAAGTAAAAAAAGTTGGACATTTTATTACTGGTATAAATAAAACTGGGATCAGTTCCTCAAGTTCCACCATTCCTTGAGAACTTAATTACTTCCCACAAAGCCTTTGTGATCTCCAGGGGGTGCAATGCTTTGTCATCTGGAAGATTTTTAATCAAACCTGAACAACCTTACTCACACACGCTCTGAAATATGTCCAGTCTTTCTCCTTCCAGCTACTGACATCTTGGCAGGGTATGAACAGTAAACTGTGGTGGCAGAGGTTGCATTTTGTTCGATGTATCTGTTCCTTTTAACTTTCTCCTGCTTGATATGTTCTTTAATACATGTATTTTGCTTGGACTCACTGAAAAATGGCATTTTCATTATTGCTTACAAATCATGGTTGAGCATCCTCTTACACTTCAGCAGCTATGTTTAAGTCTAAAGAAGTACTTAAATTATAATAACCCACCAAGTTCCAGTGAGAAAATAATGAAATGATTTAACTGTTTACTCATTTTGAAGGATCTGTTGTAAGACCAGCATGAAAGTTTCCATGGTAAGCAACCATACCTACTTGGGGTGACACTCATGCTCTATTTGCTGTATTTGATTATAAGGCCAAATAGGAACCATGATTTAGATGAAACGTAAGTGGTTGAGGGTTGATAATTTTTTTTATGTCTTGGGCTGCTGTCAAGGAAGAGAAAACCTCTGGAAGGCAAGAAGTGCAACCTGGTCTGTCTCTGTGTTGCTGATTTCTTCTGGATGTATTTAAACACTTGCAAGTTTTTTGATCAAATTTGGGTTAATTAGAAAAAAAGGAAAAGTTATTATATATGAAGACAATGCTCAGCTCTCCTTTGTAATTAATTTTGTGATGGCTGTGGTTTTAATACCGAGATTTTAACAGAAAGATTTTAACCCTTTTTGATGAGAAGCCGTTTTTTTTTTTTTTTTTTNTTTTGCTTAAGCACAGATACCAAAGCAAAATCACTTCAAAGAGAACCATTCCCCAAGAGTAAAAAGTCCTGAACCTGAAGCAATTCCTCTGATTTTATTGCAGATTTTTAAGCTCTTTTCTCTTTTTTATCAGATGATTGTGCTCCAGGAAAATATAGCCTACATTTCAGTGCTTTTGAGACAACATTTTATTTAACTACAAACTAATTAACTGTACAAGAAAAATATAAACAAAACCTTAAACAATCTTAAATCTTGAAAGAAGTTCTCAAATTATTCATGTGTTCTTCAATTTAATATTAATCTAGAATTTTAAGAAAAATTATTCCTTTTGTTCTTATATGACTTTTCCTTGATTATGATCTTAAACCTTTCTTTTTCACAAGAATAACACCATTTAATTCAGAGTTACCCTGTGTGCAAGTGGGAGCAGAATTACGCCTCCAAGCTGTCTTGCTTTCTGGAATTACGTCTCAGGGTTTTTAAAACTGCTTTTCTCAAAAGTCTTTAAACAGCATCTTTCAGTAAATAAAAGCTCATGTGCTCTTGCCTTCCAGTTACTGCTTCAGGTGTCTAGACAACTCCTTGGAGGCTTTTGCTGCTCTGTCTAGTGCAATTCAGCTCAAATCAGGAGAGTAATCACAGCAAACATGCTATGAAAATAGATCTCATAGCCATGGCCTGATCAGCTGAACACACACCCGAGTGTGCCACTGCTCAGTGGGACAGGGCCCCTGAGCACCATCCCTCCAGTGGGAACAAAGGGGACTGGAGCTGAGCAGATATCTGCTGATTAATAAAGGGGTGCGATACTTGTAAAACATGCTTGTGCAATAGATTTGGGCAGATACTGATTTAATGTCAAGTTATGTTCATTTACAGCAGTGAAGCAGACTGACTCTGGACATTTTTTTAACTTCAAAGTCATTTTTTAAAATGTTATTATTAATTCTAGAACTTATTTCAAAAATGTCATAAATATGCTACTTTAATATTTATGCAGATTTTTTACTGGAAACCTCATTTTGAAAGAGATTTTGTTAACTAATAATTCCCAGAAACATTTATGAGAAAAAACCATTATTTAATGAAAAAAGAAATCACCTAGTTCTGATGATATTTACAGTATATCCACAGATATGAGAAAGTTTACATGTGAGTGTTCACATTTCGAGGAAAACACAGCTTCTAAATAGAGAGGCACAAAATTACAGACGTAAAAACATTTTTTTTTTTCCAGTTAAAAGATCAGGAAAAAACTCCCAAAAAATTTTGGGACATTCATCAATTTGAAAGTGATAACAGGTATGTCCCTTGTGAGTATTTCTGAAAAGCCCATCCAGGATATTTGCCCTTCCCATGGGCAGGCGATTTCCCACTGTAAACAGCATGAATCCTTCCGCCGACTTCAGTGGGAACTGACAAAGGGTTTTACTCATGGTAAGAGATAAACTTTTCAAGGTCTTGAAAACACAAAGGTCTGCTTTCCTGCACCCTTACAGACCACCAGGCTAACTGAGAATGTTTCCTAAGAGCTAACCTCTGCTGTTTGATTTTGTTTCCTGAGGCTCACATCACCTCATTACCACTGGCTGTTTGATTTAAAAATAAGCAGGACTGGCAGGTTCTGGCTAGTGACAATTTTGTCAGACTTGAATTTACTTCCCTTTCCTCTTAGAACAGAGGAGCCACTTTTCTTTCTGATGGCTGGCTATAGATATTTACCAGGTTGATTTCATTTTCTTTTGCTACAAAGGGAAAAATGAGTATGACCTTCCAGCAGACAAAGGTGAAGCTTCTGGGATTTTTTCTTCTTTCATTTTATACAGAGATGTTACTGATTTGGGAGAAATTCCTTTATGTATATAAAACAGAAAATAATTCTGAAGAGAGTAGAAAATGTCAAAAGGGGAATAACTGTTATATTCACAATACCAGCTTTTGGGAATGCAGAGAGTTATAGTTATTTACTGATAGAAGCCCCGAGTTCTAGCCAGTCATTTAACGCTGTGTATCAATGCTTCATAAAGGTACCCCAGATAATGAAATATTTCTAGAAAGTGATTCTACTTGTAAACTCTAGGTTACTGTTTTGTTTGGTTTTTTTGCTTTTCTTTGTTTTGTTTTTTTTTTTTTTTTTTTTTTTTTTTTTTTTTTTTTTTTTATTTCTACACACCTTCTGTTTGATTTTTTAAGAGCTAGATCTTTTGACTCAGGATAGCTACTTAACACCAAACTCTTGTTTCCCTTCTAAGAGCAATTAATCCTTAATCCTTATTGAATTTAAATAAAATTATAAAGTGAGCTTCAGATGATATTTCAGAAATGAGCTGCTCTTCATGCACATTTTCTAAACAAAACCTAGTACTCAAATTGGTCTCTAAAAGCTAGTCAGGGATCAAAAAGACAAAAGTATATAACTGTAAACTGAAAAAGAAACAGTTAAAATGTGAAACCAACAATTATATTTCAATGAAACTGAGATGACATACCCTGGAAAAATACAAGTATATAGCTCTTTCCAGGAGATTGCCACACTGATCACAGAAATTATGCTAGTGACAGAGGGTTTTTGTTTGTTTATTTTTAATCATAATGATTCAGATACGGTTTTGAAATTGGAAGCTGTTCCCCATGAAACTAATATTTGATTATTTTCTACAGCTAAGGCACAGCAAAACTCCAAGCCCTATGATTTTTGAGAACACATACCTCAAAGCTGGAGGATATGAATGACTGAAGGAAAGCCACAACATAAAAAGATATTAATGTGTTTGGAGGCAAGTTATGCACTAGAAATACTGCACTGGAGTGACAAACTTTACAGAGAAAGAAATGGCAAGTTGAAATTGAAATTAAAGGTTTCTCCTACAGTCATGAAAGTGTATGACTGTGTACTCTTTTGCTTTTAAAATACATTTTTGTTCTTCACATATACAACCTTTTTCCACAAATAATATGCTTGTTGAAAAATTGGACAATGAGTACATTGTTAAGTATTAGTACATACTCAACAACTATTTCAACAGAAAAAAAGTTAATTAAAAAAATTATAATCCCTCTCGATTGCTTAGAAACCAAGAGAAATGCTAATGAAAAGATTATGAAAAAAATCCAAAACTATAACGGTTTTGGATTAAAATTCTCAGATTTCTATTTGCCTAAAGCTCACCTCTCCTCCTCAAATAATAAACTTCACTTTTTAAAAATATTTTCTTTCTTCTCTACAATAACAGCAGTAATATTTATCCAAAATATTTAATTTCTAAGTAATATATTCTGGTCATTGATCAGAACAAGATCAATTTAATTTAGACCAAACTAACCGCCTTCAAGGTACCTAAACCAAGTCAGGAGGGAAATAAAAGAACTTATGTAGTTAATCATCAGTAATTTCTTTCTTTCTTTATATTGGCTGAGGATATGTTCAGAAAGTTTCAGTCCTGGTTTGTAAAACAACCAAACCAAACCAAAAAAACCAATGCATGCTGGTTCTGTTATGGCCTGATTTCATTGCCATTTCCCCTAGGAAGGCATCCTTCCAAACCTAGAGTCACTAACCTTCTGTTCAAACAACCCTCCCAGCACTAGAAACACCTTCAAAAATCTTGCTCACTGTGATCATCTTTGGGCTGAGTTAAAAAGCATATTAAACCAAAACAAAGGAAGTGTTACCCAGACACCTTCACATTCTTTTCCCTTTTTTTAGCTTAGTCAGGCTGCACCAGCCTCACTGGCTGGTGGTTTCCAGAGGCTGTACAGAGATTGCCTTCGAAATTTTAATTGATCTTTTAGAGTGAAAAAGGTTTTTCACACCTCAAATTTAATGACATATGGCATAGCTCAGATAAGCTCATGTCAATACCACCACCTGATTTTAAGACTGAAGCTGGTGCCATATACTAAATGAGAAGAGGAAGGGAGAAGAGCCCTGTGTGAAACCATCTTCAAGCAGAAGCCTGGCCATGAGTGTGAATCAAACAGAAGTGTTTGTAGTAATCTGCAGATGTAACAGCACAGCAGGATATTGCTGCTTTCATAGTAAATTCATCTGTTAAGGGCACAGATATGTCTGACTTACTAATTGTTACCTGGATTTTCAAATGTGACAAAGTCAGGAAGGTGGCAAGAGAGCTCAGGGCTGAAATTCAGTATTTGGATGAACATATCTCAGAGTTAGAAGTAACTAGCAAGATTATAAAGTTAACATTTTTTACCCTACACACCGATTTCTAAAAAACCAGATTCTTGTTGTTAAATTTTCAGAAAAACACCGTTATTTAAAGACAACAGAAACTGGAGAATAAACCCCTTCCTTTGCTATCTGTTTCCAGGGGATAATTGCCAACAAGCCAAAAGAAAACAAGAAGAAATTAAAGAATAAAATGTCTGCAATTTCTAATCTGAATTATTGTGGCATTGGATTTCCACCACTAGTTCTGCCTTCACTCTTCTAACTCAAAAGAGCTTGTTTCACTTTGGAAAGTGCATATATGTATGCTGCAATCAAATCAGCCTTCAAACTTGTTTTTAAAAAACTAAACAGACCTGGCATTTACTCAAAGATTTGAATAATTTCTGTGACTTTTTTGTTCTTCGTGTTCTCCAGATTTTAAACATCCTGTCGTGGAGTTAAGCTTGCATGCCTTCCTGTGTCAGACTGGCTACGTGGATAAAAACCACGTTCCTGTTTCCATGCTGCTGTTTAATCACAGGCAATATTGACTGCTTTTGCCACAGCATGGCTTTTGAATTTCATGTTAATTCTTCTTAGGGCATATGCTTTCCAGCACACACTGTGTTTTCCATCCTTTGTTCTTGCTGAAGAGCTTTTTCATGACCTTAAACTACAGTTTTTCTTCATAGCCCAGGTCATCAAGCAATCCTGGTCCCTGTTAACTGCTCTCTTAGTTATTTACCCTGCTGTCCTTTGTGAGTTTGCTCAGTAGTGACTCAGAAATGACCTCTCCAGACAGATTAAGCACGAATAACTTGCCTTCTGAGATACCAGTCCAGTCCTCATTGGTGTGATGCAGTGTACTTGTGTATGTGGTGGGATACACAGCTCACCCTGGGCAGTGGTGTGGCAGGGCTGGGAGTGCCATCCTTCCACAATCCCAGCTGCCCTCCATCAGCCAAACTGGCTCCTGCACAACCCTGAGCAGGGCAGGGCTGGTGGGGCTGCAGGTGGCATCTTATCCCGTTTTTTTATGGGTTTTTTCTTTTTTTTTTTTGCTTCTGTGCATGTTTTTTTCCCAACAACAATCTGATATTTATGACATTTGATCACCTTCTGCAACTGTGTGAAAATGTCAGCCTATTGATTAGTCATGGGTTGTTGATTGTAAGGATTCACTCAAAGGCTCAGTATTCATCATTCATTATCTGAGTGGTGTGGCCAGGCTTCCGAGTCAAATAACGTTTTTACTTTTCCCTGATTGATTAATTGACCTTTTAAAAACTTCTTAAAGCTTCTTTCCAAAACAAAATTTTGCTCGTGAGAGACAGAGAGGTTTCTTTCCTCTGTCTTTTCTGCTTAAGAGAGATGCTGTGAAATAAATTGCTGGGGCACATCCCAGGTAAATGTGACAGTTAACTGTGAGGAGCAGCTCAGAAAGGAAAGAGTGGTTAAGAGGAGCATAAATCAAAATTTTGTAGAAAATAACTTGCTTTGGCAAGAAAACAGACAATTTTATTCAGTATTTATGTTATCCCAGCCACATTTTAAAAAAAAATAAGATAAAGATATTTTTTATTGAACTGATTCAATACAGATCCCCAGGTATTTTGTCATTGTCTTTAAGGTCCCTTTTTCTTTGTTCTTTTTCGCCTTTCTGACATAATGCTTCAACTTAACTACAGAGGACAGTAGAAATCTTCTGGAATTTATTATAGAATTTATTCACAGGGGCCTTGTGTACTGTATCAGAAACCATTTTATTTAACACTTCTACCAAGCCATGGTCTAGCAATGAAGATCCACCCTCCAGACAGTGTCTCACACGTATGAAAGACACTTGTAAATACAGGGTTTCTGAGCAAACACTTCATTTTGCAGTCACATTTCATTAGGTCTTGGTTAAATACAATACATGATCAAAGGCAGTTAAAGAATTGGCCAGTACGTACCTAAAGCTCCTCTCCTTTCTCCATATGTTCCTTTCACATACCCCAAATATTATCTTAAAAAGATCTGCATGACTTGCTTACTGGTCTTAGGCTAGAATTTAAGGTGTGAGCATATTGAAAAATCATTAATGTCCTGGGGCCCTCTGCCTGATCTATTGCCTCTTCTCCCATCCCGCCCTGCCTCAGTGATAGTCAGAGAAGGCACTTGAGATTAATTGCTCATAATGAAACAGAGATCGCTGGCAAGTCTTGCCCTGTCCAGAGTAATGTCTCAAGCTCCTACAACAGGCACTCTTCCTTGCCTCTGCACACACTGTCACACAGGGCTTATGAAGAGTGTGTGGGGACGTGTAAATCCCACAGCAATGATAGGATGCAAAGGTAGTGAGGAATTTTAAATGCAGGTTGGCTTAGTCCTTTCTTTGAAAACATATTTAATGTGGCTGATAAGAAGGCTTATGGGTATATTTTATTATTTAAATCTACATAAATAGCAAAGCAATTTATAATAATGCATTACAAATCCCCAGAGTTCCCACCTACATTCTAGCTCTCACAGTTCTTCCCATTTTCTAAGTGCCTGGGGAAAAGTGAGTCTTGCCATATCAGTAATCTGATGACAGGGAAGTAACATCACTGATTCTGACAACAGAAGCAGATTATCCTGTGAGAAACCTGAATTACCATATCTTTAAAATGTGAGACCAAGTTTTCACCAACTTAATTCATTAGCTGGTGTAAGTGCTTAGGAAGATAACTTGTTTAGACCTTTCCTCTGTGTTGTTTACGTTGTGCTGTGGGCTTTTCCTATGGAATTGACTGTATGCATTGACCAGGAGATCCTGAGAAACTAAAACTGGATCCCGTACGCTATAAATGCTGTAAATCCAGTATGCAACAAATACTGATCCTGTGACATCTCAGGGAATGATTTTTTTATGGCATCAAAGCTTTCTAGTCATATTTCCATGATCATTTCCTTCTAATTTCAGAGGACTAAATATGAATCTATAGGTTGATATGTGTCTATTTACGGGAGCCTTTCAGTGCTAAAAGAACATTGTTAATCACTCAGGTGAGCTCAGTGGTAATACAGAAAGTCTGTAGAAGTATTCTAACCTAAAAGCAGGTGTAAATGCCACAAAAGTCAAGTCAGAGATGGTTTATGGCACTAATGTTTACAGTTTACAGTGCTGCAATGAATTTCTTGGAAGAATATGTTAAAATTGTCAGTTTCTATATTGCTATGCCATTTTTCAAAATTTTCTGGTCAAGAGGAGTTATCTGTGTCTTTGAGAAATCTTTGAAAAGGCTATCCTGGCTAATAATTTCTCAGTGGAGATAGCACAGCAGTTTCTGTATATGCATACAGTAAACAATTTTCAGTGTGCTCGAAATAATTTCTTCAATTGTTAACACTGACCATTATTTAAACTTTGTTATTAAAATTTTTCAGTGATAGAAAAGGAGGTGGAACACCTGGTGATTCAATTTCTTAGAGATTTCTTGTAGTAGAAGCTATGTGCAGGACCCAGGTTTGATTTCCAGATGAATCAGTGGAAGATAATGCAAATAGGTAGTACTTAAAAGAGCTGTGCAGTTGCTTAAAGTGTGCTCTGGAATTAAATTTGTTGCCCTTAAACCTCAGGACTAGGAGAGAAAGTTTTTCTGTCTGAAGATAAGATCAGGAGAAGGGAAAGCTTACCATAATATTATTGTTTATCATGTGAAAAATTGAAATCCAGAACCGATTTCTATGTCATGTATCTTCATGGAAATGTGTTTCCCAGACCCACAGGTAAATTGCTGCTGCTATTTGAGATACCTGCTAGAGCATGAGTTCATCAAGATAAATGGATTGTTATGTTTCTAGAAGGGTTTAATTCTGTGTATAAGAGACCATCTGTTTTCTGATAAATGTTCTTGTTCATATTTTTGGGCAGGTTATTTTATTTAGTCTTTTAAGTTTTGCTTTTTTTTTTTTTTTAATAAACACGTTTAAATAAACCATAAAACCCAATCATAGTACATAGAAATTAAAACCAACTTATGTATCCTTTTTTTCTTTTTCCCTTTCTTTCTTTTCTTTGAAAATTTTCGGTAGCTTAGCTCTTCAGGTTTTTGGTTGGGTGGGTGGTTTTATCTCCCAGATTTTTGGGTGGAAAAGGAACTATTCTATGTATTTTCCAGAGCAGTCTGTAAGCTTGCTCCCCATGGTTATGTCTCCCTGTCCAGGGCTGTAACTTTGAAATGCCCATGAAGTTCTTGCTCACCAAACTCAACCAGAACACGTCACAAGGCATAGTTTGTGGAAGGACATGGAGCATTCACTGAGCACAACAGTCAGAGTGCAGGGAAGGCACAGAAGGAAGCATGGAGGGGAAGAACCCACCCAGCTTTTTGTGTTGGATAGAGGAGAGAAGAGTCTTGACATTTTCAGATGTCAGAACACAGGCCCCAGGAAGAAACGAGCTGCAAGTCACTGCTGTTTTCTCCATGAATGAACCCTGTTTTACAAGAGGAAATTGGCAAGGGTGTATTACACAGAATATTTAGGATGGAAAAGACCTCGGAAATCATCAAGTCCAACCTAAAGGCTGAACACCACCTTGTCAACCAGACCATGGTACCAAGGGCCATGTCCAGTCTTTCCTTAGACACTTTCAGGACAGTGACTCCACCACCTCCCTGGCAGCCCATTTGAATGCCTGATCATCCTTTCTGTGAAGAAATTGTTAAGAAAATATCTTGCTTGGTAGATTACATTCAAGCAGCTCATTGCTAAAAAATCTGGTGTTTTCACTTGTGTTAATTATGACTGAATAAAACGTTCTTCCTTGTTTCTTAAGAAGATAAACAGAATTCACAGGTGAATCAATCTTCTGGAATGGAATGGTAATATTTATGAGTTCAAAATTGATAATTTGAGAATGTCTTTTAATATCCTCTTCAAAATGAACATTTCAGCAAACATTCCCGTCACAATAATAATCCAGCAGAACATTTGTGAAAAGTAAACACAAAAGGAGTAAACACAGTCAACACCAGTTCTCTGGGAGCATATTGTCAGTACTTATCAAACAAACAAAGAAACTTCCTTATTATCATTACCATTACTATTATAACAAACATTTATGGAACTTTTCTGAGGTATTTTCCCAGGCCAACTTCTGCAATTTATCTTGCCAAAATACGGAAAACTTCTGAAAAAAACCCAAAAAGTGGAACTTCTGTTTCTTTTTCTTTGACACCAAATACTGCAAAAATTTAAAACACATTCAATTTTACTTATTTTCTTTATTTCAGTAGAAAGAATGTGTTAAATAAAGTGATTATTGGTTTTGACTGATCTGCACGTTTTGAGCCTGACAATAACCATGAGTTTAAACCTGAGAACTCCCTTTCTCTGCAGAAAAAGTTTCGTGGCGGGGTGTGTGTATGTGTGTGAGAGAGAGAGAGAGAGAGAGAGAGAGCGGGAGGGAGGCAGATAGATTTTGGCTACACACTGTAATCTAATGCTGGACGTTCAACCAGGATAAAATGTTGTATGTTCATAGATATACAATTGAAAAATCTGACTTACCCTAGAGACAGATTTTCTGAGAGCACAAAGAAGATGGTGTAGTTTGACTTTGTTTACCACTTTCTTCCCTCTCCTAGCATCTCAATAGTGATGCAAAATGCTTCTGCATATCACAAAATAATTGTTTCTTTTTTTTTCAAAACCATCTCAAAGTCCTCCTCCTAAAGTGTTGTTTCAATACCATGGTAGTGCTATGAAATAGTAGGTGCATGAGTGAATAATTATGAGAGATGTTGGTACCTGTTCTTAGAACACAGCAGCTTGAGTTCATAGAGCTCACAGACATCAGCACCTCCCAGGAGATCCAGATATGCCCTTGCATCTGAATCATATAAACTCAGTCCTATCTAAGCTATTTAGGATAATTCTAATTTTAAATTTAGTGGAACTGTTGTATCTCTAGTTCTTATAGTTCGCTTTGCATATAGCCCTAAACCTGCAAGCAAACCTTCAGAGGCTGGTGATTGCTGTTCCTTGTAGGTCAACAATACTCAAGAGTCTTCATTTCCCAGTACAAGTGTTAAAGAGAAGTTTGTTCTAAACCCCAGGACAATATTGACTAGTACTGAACACAACAAGAAGAAAAAGAACAAGAGAAATATCACAGCATTTACAGTTTACCGAAGTTAAGACATTCTCTGGTACAAAAGTAATCCCTCAAAGTAGCAGTTTAGCCTCAATGGCCTTAAAATAGCCAGATTACATAAAATATATTTTCATATCCTTGGGAGATTCCTTAATAAATCTGGTATGACCATTCTTTCCATGGTATATATAGTGCAGATCTTCAGAAAAGTTGTTTGTAAACCTGAGTTTTCCCCTAGTTCACTACCCTTGAGAGTTCCTGATTTCCTTTGGTCTTATACTGAATAACACTGGGCTACTGGGACTCATTGAGCTCTAACAAAGAAATAGCCCAGCTGAACCAGACACAAGTTAAACACATGGCACTTTATTCTTTTTGCGGGATCATCATCTATGGAGGACAAGACATCTCAGTCCTCCATCTTGCCTTGAAAAAACCCCTGCATTTTAGTACTCAGGCACAGGCGCAGACAGAACTGGTTCTTACCTGTTGTTCCCGTGGCAAGGCAAGTATACTGCTTGCTCCTACCAGTGCAACTGCCCCAGCACAGGATAGAGCACACATTTTTCTGAAGCTAAAGCAAAGAACTTTAAAATGTGGCCCTTAAATCACACTAAGTAGGCTAATTTTAGGTATCTATTGAAAACACCTTGTTTTATGAATAGAAACTCAACATTGCATGGCATGTGACAATCAGGATCCGTGGCCCACTGAGTAAAATACAAACTAAATCATCCTTTAGTGCAGGAGTTAGCCAGAGAAAACATAACTGGCTACAGAGAGGATGTCATAAATGTATAAGAAATGAAGTATGCAGTCTCAAAATATGGAAAATGAATATAAGAGCAAACCACAAGTAATTTTTCATATTTCAAGAAGGCTGGTATTTCCTTTTGAAGAATTATAAGGTACTGAAAAGATTGACAATAGATTCCTTGGATAATTTCTGTGCTTATTAATATAACACTTGGTTTATACCTGAAAAATACAGATTTTCTGAGTTTTAGTAATAAAAAGGCAAGACTAACTTTAAAAAGTTTTTCATTATAGTAAGGGAAACAAATAGTTTTTAATTATTACTCAGAACTAATACCTACTATTTTTTCATTAATGTAATATATGTTTTTGCTTCAAACAAAAGAAAACTGATTTTTCCTCTTGTGTTCAAAGATATATTCTGCTCCTTTTCCGAGAATTAACTACTCTAAATCAAACAGTTAACATCAGTAGAGACTGGGAATATTTCCCGTGGGGAGTTATGTCCTCATTCTCGGCAGATCTTTTGTACAAAAAAAGGTTTCAGAGTTTTGCTTTAAAAGAACCTACATTATACATTTCCCCAGAACCTTTAAGACCCTTGTTTTACACGTATTTTGATAATGTCAGAGAAACTGACTGTACTATTCATTCAGAGAAATCAACACTGCTGTTACTAAAGAAAGGGTTAAAGTATAGCATAGAACTACAAAATTGGCTCAGGTTTCAGCCACTGAGAAGGGAGCGCCAAAGCAGAGATGTGCTGAAGAAAACCAGAGGGCAGCTGCACTGGGTGATAAGGTGCATTGAGATATGAAGTTGGAAGTAAAGAAAAAGGTTCAGTCATGTAAATAGCTGAGATGGTGATTGAAAGTCAGTCTGATGAGCAGCTCTGGTCACAACCAAGCTGTTGAGCTATTCCAAGGAACGCAAGTCTAACACTCAGATGGTCACAGTAGAAATCTGCCCCTTATGGAGCCAAAAGTTTTGCAATGAGGCAATTTAATAACTTGGTAGTCTTCCCAAATCTGCCATTGGCCTGTACTATGACTAGTTAACCCAGTAAGACATTTCAATGAACTAAACAATTAAGTTGGGGCCTAAATTGTAATTTTAATGTGGTGAAAGAGAACTGTAATCCTATGACTGTGAAACTTCAATCTTAATAACTCTAATATGGACATAATAGCTCTGTTCTTCTTTATTCAAGTTGAAGAAGCAGAAAATTGAAGGAACAGAAGTGTGTTTTCTTTGGAAAGAACTCATATTGGCATTTATAAATCTGTAATATCAGATTTAGTCTCTATCCTTAGTTTGGCAAGGCTCAACGGAGTAGATTAGCCCCAGGAAAATGAAAGGCTTAAACTATAATTAATGCATTAAAATCACCCAGAATTAGTCATTGACACACAAGTATGTTTTATAATTCGGTTTGTATATCCATACAAATTAAAGTATACATTTGTTCAGAATGTCTGTAAAAAAAGCTAGACACAGCTCGTGTTCCATTTCATCCTTAAAAAAAAAAAAAAAAGAAAAAAGACATGTATAGAATTAAATGGGTAATTTTGTGCTGCTCTCTGTGCAGAGGCAGCACATATACTTGTAACTACTCACTTCCAGATAAGGAAAACAACACCGTGTGTGCAATGCTAAGAACACAGAGGCAACTAAATCTAATAAAAGAGTAGTAATGGGGGACTTCAACTGTCAGCATATAAACTGGTCATATGTCATATTGGGACAAGGTTTAGGAAGCAATTTCTTGACATTTTAAGCAATTGTTTCTTGGAACAGCTTGTTCTAGAGCCCACAAGGGGAGAGGTTATGGCCCTAAGTAACACACAGAGAGTTATTTCAAGAACCATAACTGAGCCACTAAATAATAACGCCCAAAACACAATTACATTCAGATCCTTGTGGGAGGGACTGTGCAATAACATGAACTTCAGAAAGGAAAAAGTATTAAGTATAGGGAAATGGAAATCACTACAGAAAAGCCTGCCAAAACCAGAACACATATGCCCCTAAAAAAAAAGGCAAGCTAGAAAATTGCAGCCTTGGAATCTGCAACATGGCAATGACTTACCCACCTTGCCTTAGGGGTCTCTCAAGACACATGGCCTTGAGCAAAATTGGAATTGGGAAGGCTTGGTACTATTAGAACGAAAGCCTGCTCTATTGCTGGGATATCAAAGATGATATTTCTTAAGTGTTGACATAGCTACATCCATTTTTAATTGTGGTATCAGATTATTCATAGGTCTTTGTTCAAAATTTGAAACCACTACTCACTGATTATTAATAATACATGTTTACCTGCACAGGTTTACAGAGCACACATTCCATTCTACTTTTCTCATTAATAAAAAGTGGGATTTTTGGCAGCCCTTATGACAGTTTTACTAAGTTTTTGGAGAAATTGTAAAGTTTTGCTCTTTATTTCTGTGGGATCAGACTTAGATGAATACAAGATAGTTTTCAGAATCAAATGCAAAATATTTGTAAGGATTTTACTTCAATTCAGTTCTTGCAACCAAAGAAAACTCCAAATCAAATATTAAAGATGTTTTTATGAAGTCTAGCATTACATGTGGACATCTTTTTATCACTGACTTTATCTAAAAATAAGAAAATAGTGGGAAGATGAGGTTCATATGATGTGTTTCGGGAGTTGTGATTTGCTCCTTTTTGATGAAAATAAGACTGCTTGTTTTATGATAGCTAATGCATGTCATATGTTTCTAGTTTTTCTACCTCCATCACACTTCACTTACATTCTGAAACAGAAAGGTTTTTCAACCATTTTATGAGATAACGGAACATGAATAGAATAACAAATACAAGAGATCAACAGAACTCTCTTTTTCTTTTTAGATTTTTTTCTTATGATTCCCATGAACCACATTTTCTGTCTTACATTTATGCAGTATTATTCACTGGTTTCTAATTGCTTACATCCTTCCCTTTGGAGTTTGTAGCCTGGCACCTTCATTTCACTTTCCACTTAAAGGTGTGGTATCCAAATGCTGGTATTGGTCATTTTATCTTTTTTTTTTATTTATTTTCTCCTGTTCTTTCTCTCACCTATGGAATTTCTAATGAATATACACTTAAATGAGTGAAGTGGTTCTGCAGCATAAAAGAAGCCACTTCCAAAACAATGCTTTTATGGCTTTCTTGCTAAGAATTTTCTTTTGTTATCTCTGTTGTCATCTAAAGAAACATTTTAACCACAAAAAACACCACTAAATTTTTATGGATAACTAACAGGTTACAGATCTTATCCATTTGATATGACAAATGATTAGTTACTTGCTGGCATCTGAGGGCTCAAAAATATTTCCATCAGAATGGTTCTCCTCTTCACAGCTGCTCAAACAGAAAACAAAACAAACCTATAAAATGAGATTGTGAATAAGCAGCAGAAAACTCAGCTCATTACTCAGCTAGTACTCATGAAAGTTGTTCTCCTGAATTTCATAATAATCTATCTAAGCTGTACCATACAACTTTGGAATGCCTACAGCATGTGCTATATGAAGAGGACGAAATATATAACATATCAAATGGTAGAAAGAGGCAAAGAAAACCATCCATCTATGTCTCAAGGTACAGATTCCTTGACCTCTTGAACACTTCATAACTAGAGGTAGGTCATGTTTATCTATTGGGAATGCTGGAAAACTGCCTCAGCTCCTGTATTAATATTTCCTCCACAGGCTGAAAGGACAGCCAAAGTCTGAGCAAGAAAAGATTGTATCAACTAAGAAGGTTTAATCCTAAATTGAGGTCTTTTTGAGGATCATATTTTCAAACTAATTATTTTTTCCTGGGTCAGAAAAAGTAGGGGACCTCCTGCTGTCTGGACATGAAAAAGTACTACAAATATGACTCAGAGCAAACAAAAATATATCCTATATATACACACATAAAGTCAAAAGTATGATTTTCACATTCATAAATAGTGAATTAATGACACCTCAGATTACCTGTGCGTCATATATTTACAGATATAAAACACCCTGAAATTGGCCTATTTTTCATTTTTATTTGCTACATTTTCTTTAAATTACATACAAGGAAATTGGTTGCAATTCTAGTATTGCAAACCCACAGTGTGACTGCATGCATATTTGTTTCCATATTGCAGTCAGCACATACATCATGTAATAAATCAAGTGTATCTATTAAGCTAAAGGTTTAAACATTTGTTTCATGAAGGATCATTAAATATTCAAACCGGGCTTGCACTTGCAGGTCTAGAACACGTAAAATAAAGTAACGTATGTTAAAAGAAGGGTAATGCAACTGCACAGAGTACCTTATATAAATAAAACACTTCAATTCTAGGCAAGGAAAATCATACAAGGATGTGTTCTGGAAAAACAATGAGCATGCAGGCAACTATAGAAGACCTTTGTACAACTCAGCTGAATTTTTAACGTGTAGACTACATGGATAACGTTTTTCAGGATCATAACCTCGGATACACAAAAGCTGGACCCACTGAAGTTAATTGAAGTCCCTTTCTTCTACCTACCTCTACAGAAGTAGTATGGCATGTATTTAAGGCTAAATGAATGACCACTTCATGTCAATAGCAGTAAAAATGTAAAAATAAAGCAGATACTCAGCGTGGAGAAAACTTGTTCAACACAAGTGGGACTTACAGTGCTGCCTGCAGATAAAGTGTCTATGTTTCTTAAAACAACTAAACTTCAAATATTTATGTTTTAAAGGTTTATTAGATGGCTTTAGGAAGACATAGCAGATGACCAGGAGGCCCAAAATGTGAAAGATGGCTGTCAGTATTCTGCCATTCCTCCTATTTCATTCCTGCCACTAGTGGAGTTCAACCCTATTTATTGCGATTCCTATTTTTCCAGATACATTTGAAAAGATCCATTGTTGCCATAAGAGATCTTAGCAGGAGGTGATGTTGAAGTTGGAACAAGGTTGGCAGGCTGCCTCTTTCCTACACCCATTGGAATATACTTTCTTGCTGAATCGGGGTTGTAGTCTAGGATTCCTGTAGTCTGCTGTAATAAGTGCAGGTGAAACCTAAACAACCAAACAGGTATCTCATTCTCAGCTCTCACATCATCACAGACTAATGATAATATACATAGAGAATGACAATCTTGTATTGTTAGAAATCATTAATTTTGTGCAAATTTTGTAAATCCAAGAGTTTTACCTTTTCTGAGGAACACTTCTTGTTGTCAAAATCATATTGCATAATGGAGATTGTTTGCTGTTAAAAACCTGATTTCAGTAGCTCACCATTAGGAAGAGTACAGATTCACTAGTTGTTACCAAGAGCAATCAGTGATATCACCACTGAGAGTTTAGGAACTGGTCAATTAAAGTTTCTGAACCTTAAACAATTTGTATTATAATTTTATTCTGAACACCTGTGGTGCTACTTAATAGTGATTACACTGAAAAAGCAGTGTCAGACTGAGCACTCAACTGACTGTACAGTTGTCAAAGTGATGCTGGGAGGGTAAGTTAAAGTATTACTCAAACGCTGCACTGAAGACAGCCATATAAATCTTCCTAAAAATACAGCAATATTGTTTTCAGAGCAAGTCTGGACAGTGAGCAGTAATAAAATATGAAAATACCCACTGAACAGTAGACAATATGTAAAAATAATGTGCTTTCCCAAAGCATTTATCCAATAGACTGATGAAAGAGAGGCCTGTGGAAATAAACCAATGTGTGACAGGGTAATTAAAGACTGTATCATAGTACAAACATACTGGGGATATAAATAAGGGTTAAACAGCTGGCCTTAATTCTGCTGCATAATCATTTAGGAATGAGGTTTTGAACTCAACATGTTTTAACATATTGAAATGTATATTCTAAAATGCTGCAAACACATTGCAGAGTATATACAGCTGTAATGACTAATAACACATGAAATTTATAAAGCATAACATAGATCTCTTTCTATGTCAAAGCAGGATCAATTCTATCCATGTCACTCCTGGCAGATATTTGTCTAACAGTTTCTTAAAGGCTTTCAGTGACGGGCATTCCTCCCCAGGCAATCTAATCTAACATTTCCTTCACTATCCTCACTCTTCAAAAAATTCTTCCTAATATATAACTTGAATCATCTTTCATGCAATTTAAACTCCTTATTTCTTTTTCTATCCATCACAAACATGGACAACAGCTTGTTCCCTGCCTCTCTGCAGCAGATTTCTATGTATCTGGAGACTGTTATCTTGTCACACTCAGTCTTTTCCTCCTTAGGTTGAGCAATCCAGTTCGTTAACTATGTTCTCCAAGGTCATATTTTATAAACATCTGAAACTTCTTGTTATAATCCTCTGACAAGCTATAATTGGTCTCCATTTTTATGAAGTATGGTACATTTCATGAAGGTTAATATTCTAGTACAAGCTGAAGAGTACTGCTCTAGCCAAGAAGAACAAAGGGTTACTTCACATGAAGCATTTAAATGAAGTATGCCCATAAGAAGTTAACTACCATATACTAATTTTTAATCTGGCAGATAGGTTTGGGGGGGGTTAAGTCTCAAATTAAAGAAAATGTTGGTTTTTTTTCTGAATCTGTGCTTGGTTAATTGACATATTACATAGTTATAGAGTGAAACACATCACCAGTGATATATTATTCATTTTAGCCACTTCCTTTAGGTTGTTCAAGAATGGCAGCTACAGTGAATAGACTTATAGTTGTGCTAAAAAGCTTTTGGCTATTGAGCCATGTTAGCTGTCATCTCAAGTGAATCCTTTCAATCAGCATAATAAAATATGTTAGCAAAATCCTGTATGATTAATTCATTGTAATCTATCAAACCTGAAGGAACTATTAGGATGAAAAAGTAATGGATTCTTTTTGTTATTGTCACCAGAGTCACAGCTGTTTAAAGAAGAATGAAGAAACAACAGGGCAGGTTGCATGCTGCACTACACAAATGTACACAGTTTGAAGACTTTTCCTTCAGGGTTAGCTACAGGTTGACTCAGGTAAGTAGAAATTTGGCTTTAGGAAAATAGAGGCAGTACCTATTTTTAAAAGTAAATCCGTGCACAGAATTCCAGGCAAATAAAGAACATACAATTTCTGAAGCAAAGGAGCTCTATATGTGTTACAGTGCATCGGATAGGACCAGCACTGTGTACTGAAGAATTACATGAAGCCTTCAATAAATATTTACTTTGCTGTTTAATAAAGGTTGAATAACCCTTAGAAATTGCCAGTCACATGATTGAAACAAGATTCCCACCAAAGTAGCTAGTCCCCTTATGCAGAAAGAGTTTTTGCAAGCTTTTCTGATATCTTTGTTTTTATTGGGTGTATGGGACAAGTATTGGAGAGCACAGATGCAGAGAGGCTCAGGATCACCAAACTAGACAACATGTATCATCTTTCCTTACTTTTTACAAACAATATTTCTGTGACATAGAGTAGCTGCATTTCCACATGATCTTTGTCCTGCCTATTCTTGCTCAGACTCTGAACCGAAGCATCCCTAGATTGGCTTTCCTTGGTTGCTCTGCTCCTGAGGTCAGAGTGCAGCACACCAGTGCTCATTTTCAGTCAGCTCTTTTGGCTATCGCCTGTGTTGAGCTGAGGATGCTACAATTCCTATCATGCTGTTAGCTTTTTAGGCCAGAGGCTTTCCACAATTAATGTCAGCTGGTGGCTGGGCTGCATCCAACGCAGGGAAAGTCTCACATCCACCATCTGCACTTTGCTGTCTGTGACTGCCAAATGTCAGGGTCCCTCCAGTCTGTGTTCTGTTGCTGTGGCCACAGCCCCTGCCAGTGCTGCCATTCCTCAACAGACACGAGTTATCCATCCAGGAAGAGAGAGCTGTGTCCTCAGCTCCGTGCTCACACGTCTCTGTGCCAAACTTTCTACAAGCTTTAGTAAATGTGGCTCTTACTACTCTGTCACAAAGTGTTTTGCACATCCAACCTGTACAGGGGATGAGGGCCCAATAAGTCTCAGATGACAAGCTTGGATGTGATTCATAGTCAATACTGATGGAGACAGCTTCACCTGCTTTCCTGCAGCACTGCTACATCTGTACTGTACTAGATGTCCTTAGGAATTTTTTACACAGTTCAAGCATATGGAACTGAGGTACCCTGATAAATTCCTTGATAAATAATTTATCTGCTCATGTATTCTTTGCACACACCTGCAGTCAAGGACTTTTATTCCTCCAAGAAAACAATAAATCTAAGGACAAGCACTTGATATCACCTGTAATCAGCTTATGTAAAAAAAACATTTAGGGAGGAAGGAAGCAACGGTCCAGAGATATTAACATGTACTGAGCATGACATATGGTTTTACTACTATTTTACTAGTTTTGTGTTTATTCCTCATTAAATTTACAATCTCTAAAATATGGCAAATGGGTGAATTTACATTAACATTTTGATTTATATCAGGAGTGCAATTTTTCATATAAATGCCTACTTTGTTTCCATTTGCTGAGATTTGAGTCATATCACTGAGTGGTCTTGGAGCTTATGAGCTGGATGCCTTTCAAATGAAAAATAAACCAGAAGCAAAGTTCCAGGAGCAAACCCAACGCACTCTGGCTGCTAATAGGCATAGAGTTCACTGGAACTGCCAAGAATTATTATGAAATATCTCCTCTCCCCAAATGTAGACATCCGAACCATCTGTTTTGTTCTATAGATCTACTATCATGCTTGAGTATGTCTGACATAGATGGAGCCATTATGAATCATTCAGCCCATTAATAGAAATAAGAGTTTTCTTAACTTGTACTGCACAGTTTATACTTGTGTGTATGGATTTCAGACAGGCTCCCTGTGGCAAGACTGCACAGAATTACTAGACTCTTCTTTAGCACAAGGCCAAGATGCATGGACCAGTAATTGGTTTAATTATAATATCTAGGGTGATTTTGATTAATTCAGGATTATGTCTCTTTCACTCAGTAGCATTAAAACAAAATAACACAATGACACAATGCCAGGAAACACATTGCTAAGACTTATGCCTCTCAAGTCAGTATCTACAAAAGGTGCTTAAGCAATTGATTGAAACAGAGTCTGGTTTAACTTCAGTTTATGAAATATATTCATTGGATGCACATAAATGTAACTTCACTATTTCCTACAGTTCTTAAATTATGTTTCTTCATTGGCGTCAGTGAGTTGTGAAAGATGCTATAAACTATGAGGTATGACATCTTGTGATTTATACTCCTGATTTCAGTTGCAAGAGTGCTTGGTATCATTGTAACTTAAAATGACTCTTTACTAGTATTGGTCTTGCTCTTCATTACAACACAAAATCATAAACTGATAACAAAATTAACTGAAACATCAAGGCAGAATCAAAACATTGATGAGTTTAACAATTTCTCCAAATTTCTGCTAAATAAGGTGCTTGGAAATAAATCTCTAAAATACATAGTTTATGTCAATAGCCTGTAAAATGGACCCCATCAATCTTTGTGGGTTCTGCCTATTTGGGTTTAGAAGCATGGAGAGCTTGTACACAAGAAATCCAATTGAGTCAGTCACATGCTGAGACAGTTGCAAGGGCAGATCCCAGATGAGGAAAACTCTACAAGACAGGAAGCCTAAAAAAGTCATGCTAGATCCATTTCTGAGGAAAAACATTTAGGAGCTGTGGAATCAATCAAGTGAAATCACACTAGGAGCCAAGGTAAATGTATGCTATTTTCCTTTGATTACAGGTTTTCACATTCTGAAAAGTAAAAAAAAGAAAAGAAAAAAAAAAAAAAAAAGAAAAAAGCATTACTGCCATTTTATCATAAATTGCAAAATGATTTTGAGATACCAGGTTAAACAATGTCCTGTCAGAGCCCCCAGAAATAAAAGGGATTGCAATTCCTCCTTAAACAGAAATTCACAAACCTGGGAAAAATCAGCTAGGTGACTCTTCTGTGATCTTTAGCTGAACATGCACAAATGTTAACACTGCCCTTTCTGCTTCTGCAGACCTTCAAATACAAGAGTTTTGCCCCTTTTGACCCAAAAGGAAGTGGTATGCAGAGTGCCATGAGCTCAGTAAGGGACTTTGTCAAGACCTAGTCAATTAAAGGCTTTAAATGTCAAAAACAATATTTTTAAGCCAATCTACAAAATCAGTCAGTGAAAAGATTGGGCAAAATTACTAATGTCCAGTTCCTCAGAGTAAATAAGCTAAGGTCCTTTAAAGGAACCTTTCATTCTACCTTTTTGATGTTAAAATAAAACCAGAACCTTTCTTCTGAAAACAAGAAAGGCAGTGTGCATTTCAGAGCAGTGAGATTTTAAAAAGGTTTTTAAAAGGTTAATGTTGCTGAAAAACAAACAGGGTATTTTCAGCAACATTTTCCAAGGGAGAATCTCTTCTGAAAATGCTTTCCTAATGACTATGGCTGTTAGAGGTACTCACAAGGATTTTTCAAGTGCTTTAAACTTTCTCTGTTACTCTCTTGCAAGCCTTCTTTTTCTCTGTGAGCTCTTTCTGGATAAATCCCAGCCTCACCAAGTCAGTGGCAAAACTCATCGATATTTCACCCTTCAAAGTTTGTTGCAAGGTTTCACAAACGGAGAAGCTGGGTGATGGTGTTCAGAGAAGGAAATGTGCAAATTTCTACACACCCTGTGAGAAATAGAATCAAGTAATTAATCTTTCCCCTATTTTTGGCACAATTTGAAGGAGTCATTTTTCTTGACTTACTCTTCAATACTCATACAAACTTCCAGCCATGGTATGATTTCCCTTCATTTGACAGTGAGCTGCAGAAATGACATGCATAACATCCAGATCAGGACACCAAATGACACTGCAAGTACTCTTACAGCTTTGACCTTCAACTCCTCTTCCACACAGGCTCACACATTACATTACCCATCAGGCAGCAAAAAGCACTTTGCTGACAAAAGCTGCTTTTCACTTACGCTCAAAGTGGTGAAAATATCCTAGGTAAAAGGACTTTTTTTCTCCTTTTCTTTCCTTTCCCCATGATGAATGCCAAAGAAAATTGAACAAAAAGGGGAACAATTTCTTTGGAAGTACCTAATTTTTGACACAGCTCTATTTTCTGCCTGATTTAATGGGAGGCAGGAAAGTGGAAATTTAAGAGCAAACTTGAAAATAGTCATTACATCGGTTTGCTGACCAGTTAGTTCGGCAGCGAATGACCTAATTTGCTCCCTCAGACTCTCTCCTGTTTGATATCACAAGAAAAGGTCTGTGTGTTAAAATGTGCATCTCATTACATTATGCAGCACAGGCCTCCATAATGTGATGAAATATGACATGAAGATAAAAAGAAGTCTTTCGTGCTTCTGTTAAGACCGTATGTTCCAATATTTTAAAAGTCTGCAAACACAGGTGCCTCAGAAGTCACACTGCTGTCTTAGAAAGGCACTGATAGAAAATGTCCTCCTAATTCTGGCCTTAACTTACAGTCAGGTTTAGTTTTTAAAGCATTCCTTGTTTAGTTCCTGGGCCAGATAAAAGGAAAAGAAAACTCTCATTCAGAATTAACTATCTCTATTCCAAGAATGCAATACTCTGTATCCATCCCACAATTGATTCACAGTGGGCAGAGACCAACTGAGCTCAGATTAATAACAGCTAAAGGCAGACCGGAATGCTCATCAGGCGCTTACGACAGAGTTGGCTCCTGAAGCCTGGACTCAGTGCATCCTTAGTCAGGGAGCACTAACCTGGTGAAATATGAGTAAAGACCTTCAGTGTTTGTATCGAAACCAGTAATGAGCAAAGGCATTATTAGCAGGAGATGCACATTTGGGCTCCCTCTTGGGTGTGTCCTCTGCTACTACCCCGCCTCACTCTCCTACCCTGGCCACAGGGAGCTGCAGGCAGAGCCCAGCCAGGGGCAGGAGACATCCACAGCTCCTGCACCCGACAGCCACCCTTTGCTCCTGCCATCTGTGCTGCTGCCCAGCAAACCACCCCCCACAAACAGCAAGGGATAGCTGCAGGAGCAGTGTGAAGTTATGAGGACAAAGACAACTTCAGATTAAGAAAGCCCTGAAATATCTTGTGCTCATTAGCAGTCAGATTGCGCTATGCTCCTGGTGCTGGTTCAGGAGGAGCTTCAGAGAGCTGGATGTGAAAGCAGATCTGTAGCTCACGTTGTTATTTAGCACCAAAGCCCTCAACAGAGTAATGGGCCAGGAGGAAATATTTCGTAACACTGCGATAGATATGTTCCATAAAACAAAGCAAGTTACTAACCCACCTCTGCCGTCTGAAGTCCTTGTAATTAAAAGCTGTTACCCTGGAATGAAGGGAGCATCACCAGGGGGAGAGGAGAGCATCTGACTGAAGCTGCTTTAAATTCTTTCAAGTTATGTCACCGTCTGAATTCTGCATAAGGGAATTTCATTGAAGGCAGTATTTTTCAATCATGGTATTATTTTGTGTTTTGCCTATGAACGGTGGTGAGTCAGTTCCATCAGGCAGTCAAGTGACTTCAGGAAGCTGGAGGAAAACAAAATGAAAAGAAAACCTAAGCAATCTCTCACTTTCCCCTGCTATGTACAGGAGTGGCTTTTCCTTCCAGCCAGTTATGTGTTTATATTTTCTTCATTCCCCCTCTTTGAAAACAGACAGTTCTTTGCTGAGATCCAAAAGTTCTGACTTCACTCAGTTTATGCCTCATTATATACTGGAGAAAGTCGAGTGTGTGTAGTCCCTGCTACACTCTGTGTGCTGTTTGTCTCTGGGAATGAAAGATGAGGCAGAGAGCCATAGATGAAATCCTGGACCCATTAAAGGCAAGAGGAGTTTTGCCATTGACTTGTCTGGGGTCACAGTTTTGCCCTGAGTCTTTTATTTCCATCTTGTACAATGCCAGGCAGCCTGTCAAAGCTGATGCCTAGTCGGTTCATTAGGCTGACATGATCAGATACAATTTCACCAAATCTAAACTGTTGGCATCTGACCAGAGAAAAAAGCCAATTTTAACACAAAACATTCACACTTTTTTGAAAGTATGCAAGTGGTTTCTAGTATGAATCCACATCGAGAATGCACCTAACAGTTTAGAAACCAGTTCAGCTTTGCAAAGAGATATAAAGAAAGCTGAGGGTGCAAATAGTGAACTCTGAAACCTTATTGCTTTCACAAAAATTCTTCACAATGCAACCACCATGATTTGACTATCTTTACGTTGAATTTATACCAAAGCAGCATGGAGGCCTTTATCTTTTCTGGGAGCAAACATGAAGCATGTACAAGTAATAAAAAGAGTAATATCTGCACAGGTTTGGAAACAGTGAACATTATGTCAGCACATCCGTGCATTTTGTTTAGACATAGAAATTACTTACCTGGAATTGACTGACAAAGCAAGTACAGCTTTCAGAACCTTTATTCAGTATCATATACTATTGCAATAGCTGTTTAAGCTCAAGGTGTTTCACAGTTTCCATATACTTTGATATTTTTACTGCAATACCTCAGAAAGCAGAAATCTGAGTGCAGATTTTTCTATATGTTTTCCAATAACAAAATAAAGCTTGAAGTTGGTATCTTTGTTTAAGAATTATGCACTTTCAATGAGGATATCCTCAATCTAGTGAACACTGTCCTCTTCAGAGAGTAACAGAGATTTGGCTAATGTAAGTGATACCTTTGCAATAACAATTCCAACATGTAGAAATTATAAAAGCAAAAAATCTCTAGAACCTGAAGATTTAAAGAAGCATTTTAGTTTAGCTTTTTAATCTACTTCCTGCTTTTTCACTCTGAACCAGCAAAATAAAACCAGACATTCCCCAGCAATGGCTGACAGAACAGCTCTGAGAAAAGGCTGAATTTTGCAGGATGTATCACTACAGGAGCTTATAATAAAGCTGCAAACTTCAGAAAAGATGAGATGAAACTTTTCACAACATTGTCAGCCTTAATACAGCCACAGCACATGATCCTGTGTTGGGCAAAGCATCTGACAGTGGTGGGTGGGGGCTTGAGCTGGAAAAGGTCTGTGGGGTTTGGGCATTCTGCCAATAAATCCGCATAATGCTGAGGCTAAAAGCCTGAATGTGTTCACATTTACCCTCATATTAAGCATGAGTAATTACCTTCCAATGAGTGGAGTTACATGCATGTGAAGCTAATGCAACGGGGAAGACTCTGTCCATATGATGGGAAAAGCTGCTCGTACAGAATAATAACCCCCCACTGATCATTCCCGTATTTTTAGAACTGAACTTGGGCTGAACCTCTCTCAAGGTTACAACACTTTCTGGTAACTTATGTCCAGGCCTTCTGCATTTTTGGCTCCTGGCCTAGATAAGGACTTAAAGCACAAATAATCAGCTTAAGGACTGTTTCCCACTTGAATCAGGGAGGAAGTAGGGGGAATCTCACCAAGCTGCCTGTTTTCAGATGACTTCCAGCCCTATTTCCAGACCTGCAGGGTCTGTCAGAAAACCCTGCAGTGGAGCCCAGCCGATTTTGTACTGTTCCCCACCTCCTGCCTCGTTTGCTGAGTCTTCAGCAGTCTCTCCAGGGGTACCTGGAGGGGCAGAGATCTGCCTGGTGGCTCTCGCTGTACAGACCATGGGGCTGGTCTCAAGGAATGCCCTGCAGACATCCTGCACATCTGACATGACTTCAGTGAAATTCTCTGCTTGGCATGCATCCTGTCACACATCACTGAGATCTCAATCTCAGTTTCTTTAGAGGAAATAAAACCATATACTTGTGCACCGTTCTCAGCCAAATCGCAGCTACAAGGACTTTAAATAATTGTCCACAGACTTCTATAGTCTTCTTTCTCTGTGCCAAGAGTTTTTAATTCTTTCCCCTATCTGCCTTCCCTTGCAATCTGTTTCTCTCCTGGTTTGACAATTGTGTTTTATTTCTTTTAATTATTTTTTTAACTTTTGGGGTTTTTTGGTGAAAGTGAAGTTTCAGAAAACATGAATAAGATGCAGGTTCTTACCTGCAGAAAGTGTAGAAAGTCAAAACAATCAAAGTAATTTTGGAAGTCCTAAATGTGTCTCACTGATCTTGGCCACAAAATCCTAAATTCTGGTCTGGGTCATGTCTTCTGGTCTGCACAACCTGTGTGAAATGTGTGACTGTGTGAAAACCTATTCAAATACTTTGTCCCTGTAGTTTCTGTTGGACAAGACCCGTTGGTTTCTTGATTAGTGTTTACTCCATAACTTCCATTTTCCTTCTGCCTGGCCTGCCTATATTTTCCTTTCAAGCCTGTTCTCTGATCACACTGCTGGCCCCAATGTCCAGAACGCTGCTATGGGCTGAGGCCAATGCAATTATCACTGCATGTTATTTCCAGGATATGTTCATTATCACTGTTTTGCACAGATCACGCTTGGTAAGAACCAAGTGATTTCAGAGCACTAACTGAGGCATGATACAAGTGTCTCTCGATGGGGACAACTGCTGGGTGAATTCTTTTCCTGATTAATAAATTGACTTTCAGGAATGACACTATTCTTCATTCAGCTACTACTTTTTGCCCCCTCTTAAAACATAAAGTTCAAATAGATCTTTTAAAAAATGCATAAAACCTTACTGCTTTTCATTAAAAACAATACTTCTGTTATGAACTAGCCCAAATTTAAAAAGAAAAAGATTTAAAGGCTTTACAACTAAAGCACATATATCCAGAAAAAGTAAATTTAATTGAAAATGAATAATAGCTTTTCTCTCCTCCCCTCCACTTTACTGTATCCTGAAAATTTGTTTTTAAAATTTAGTCCAGTAACATTTTTTTCTTCAGTACTTGGATTTAAACTGTTAGTTCAGCAGAGGATTTTTTTTTTCTTAATTATTTGTTTGTTTGTTTGAAATTGTCCTAAAAGTACATCCTTTTACTTGAATTTGCTCCACCAAAATACATCTAATAGTCATAAATTACTAATGTAATATGTTCAGTGGTATAACACATTTGCTTAAACTTGTAAAATAGTTAAGTTATATTCACAGAAAATCTATGGTTTTTATCTTTGTGTAGCTCCTTTCTTTTTGGTGTAATTTCTCTAGGTAGTGTATCAGGAATAGCGTGTCAGAAATCACACGTTCTTAGATGCCTGTCTCTAACTTCCCTTAAAAGCAGCACTTCACAAAATTATGTTGACTGGTGTTTTTTAGAATAATTGCAATACCTGGGTGTAGCAATGTTGTCCACAGTAGAAATTCTGTAGCTGGCACTCCATTATTAGCATTTTGATTGCACCAAATTTATCTTGAGATGAAAAGTAAACATCATTATCCTCACTGGAATGCAGTATACTTACTCTGCTCCGTAATTACAGGTCTGATCATTACGATTGCCTTTCTTCAATGACCCAGGAGTAGTAGAATATGGAGGTAGGATTAGAGTAATGTGTGATTGATGATGGCGGCTTTCATTACTTTATGTGGTATAAGTGAGCACCTAACAGATGGATTTCATCACTATGTAACATATAAATTCCAGTATATGATAAATTCCTGTACCTCCAGTGTACTGCAATATTCTTTGAAAAAATAATGTATTATTTAAGTCAGAACATTCATTAAATTGCAGTTTATGCATCTCATTATACAGAAGAGTTTTTAATTTTACATTAATTTTTTCTTTATTATTATGATTATTATCATTATGAAGTAATTAATTTTAATGTCAAAAGATAACCTAGCAAATAATTTTCAGTTAAAAATTCAAGGGTAGAGAAAATATTATTAGGCTTTTTGTATTTTGTAGCTCAGAGATGTCTGTTTGACCTGAGAGCTCTTCAACAAGTTTCACTATTAATTGTTGCATACAAGTAAACCTTTCTCTTTTGGCTAACTGTGAAGGACAGATCTTGACCTCTGCTCTGGGAAGACCAAATTAAGTGGACAGCTGAGGCTTCTCCCAGCTTTTATAACCCAAGGTTGCTCCCAAGAGCTGTTCTGGCATACATATTTGTAGTCAGCTCTGAAAAGTTGGATCAAAGTTCTTCAGCAGAAGCAAAGCAGGCTCCGTGTTCTGTAATGTTTCCAGACTGTGAGTATAGATTTAAAAATGCATTAAGTACATAGTAAAAATTGTTAAAACAGCATATTTGCTGATTTGCCAGGGTCTGATCCTTAGCAGTGTCATTTAATACTATCCTAGTTTGTTCCTTTAAAAAGCTTTCAATGGATGTAAAGAGGATCATTCATGAACTACCTTTTGAGGTATAACTAAAAAAAAAAAAATGTGGTCAATGTATTTTTAAAATTTCCTGTGTTAATGGCTCTGTACAACATGAAGTTTTTACAGGAGAATCCTTGCCCTTTTTAAAGACGTGAGCTTGGTTTTCCTTTCTTCTCTCCTACAAGCCAAAAGTCCACAAACTCTGTTCATTGTATAATCTTCTGTAGCCTGAAGTGGCAGGATCAATACATTCACTCCCAATAAGGGTAGGTCTTTAAGTTCAGGCTGTAGAAATATGCACACTTACTGCTCTAGGATTTCCTGAGGTGTATCTGAGTACATTAAAAAGGATTTTTAATATAAAGAACTTCTTGTCCTTATTTTAGCAACTTCAAAACAATCTTCAAAGTACTGTAATGAGAAACACATGGCCAAAGCATCATCAAAGACTTTAAAAAAAATTTAAAAATTGGATTTTGGTGGAGCAAATTTCTAAATTAGGGCATGCAGAGCAGAAGTTCCAATTCTTTCCTGATGGGTAGGGTGCCACATATCTAAAGTAACTGGATTCTCATTAGGTTTTTAAGCAAAATATTTTATATGTTTTTAAAATGAACCGTTTATACGTTTTTTTAAGTTCACAGTGAAGTAAATTTTACTTCTAATTCTACATGCTTTACAAAGCAATGATGTAATCCAGCATAGTGTCTGAGTCCCCTCTAAGCTTCACCAGAAAAGACAACCTGAAGTGCTTACATGTTTCCTTAATACTGTTTCTTTTACAGGTCTTCTCTTATGAGAAATTCTACACAGAAACTTTCCATAGATTTAAGATACTTTTAATGCACAAAAAAAAAAAAAAAAAAAAAAAAAAAATACATGGACACGTTTTATTCCTACAGAAAATGAATCCATAAGTTGTTGCTGACTTTAGCTGACCTTCATGCAAGTGTTTCATGATCAGTATGGAATGTGGGATGTCTATGTCTGTAAAATGTTTTGTTTGAAAATATAGTCCAATAACATTGATTTATGGTGATGTCTGCTCTCTAAGCCCTTATGGATACTACATTTAGAATGAATGAAATAGTGACAGTTCATCACTCTGTGTGAGGTGAGCAGTCTTGAAGCGTGAATCACACTTGTACATGTCTAAGTTATCTAAGTTATTAAAGTTCAAAAATACAGTTTATATTTCAGAATTTCTGTGTAAATAAATGGTTTATAAGTGGCTTCAACATTTGTGTGTTCTGCATGTGTATTCAATCTTGTAAAAAAGTACAGAATAGTTTAAGAGAAATGTCATGCTCAACGAATAGATTTTAAAAAGGAGAACAAAAACAGGGATTTTGTTGTTTGTAGATACGTGTTTTAAATAACATTGACTAACTGCAATATCCTGATGTACACTGCAATAAAACAAAACAAAAAACCCAAGATATTAACACTGAAAACTGACAAATCTGGAAGCTGAAATTGAGATTTATGTCATGGCAGGTTCATTATTTACTTCTCTGTGGATGCATGTCTCTGGTAATTGCATTGATTTTTTTTTTTTTTTTTCCAAAAGACAAACCATAAGATATATTCTTCTAAGTTCCCCTGGCTTTCACAGCAGGCAGCAACAGGGTGAAATTCTAATAACTGATGAATCGCTCTCCGCTATGTGTCCCAAGAGAACAAACTGAGAAAACCCACGATTGTTACACTGCTGTCTGAAGGCCATTTAAAGGAGGCTTGTCGCTTGAACTGAGCAATAGGAAAGCTTGCAGTTAAACTGTTTTGCTAGCAGGTGTTCCTGCTGCACTGGTAAACTCCTGAGTGGTTTTACCCATTGCAGAGACATAACAAAATGAGGTGATACTAAAAGACTGGGGATTTTTTGGAATTATCCATTAGATAGGATTTTTACAAATACAGCACTGTAAGAAGAGTGGCAGTGTTTTATTTGTGGAAGGTATATAAGGATGAGATTCAAAACGTGTTATGCAAACACACTGTAAGCAAATCCAATCCCACACAAAGCCTTGCACACATGGTTAATCTTGATGAGTCCACATAATGAAATTAATCAAAAAATATAAAGTTAAAGCATTTCTGTTCAGTCTTCCAGTCCAAATTTAGCAGAATAACATTCATATTTGATTCTACCCAGTTATATACAACCTCTCTAATTTGCAAGAATCCATCAATGTCTGCTCATAAATTTTCATTCTAGATGGGTGAATTAAAGAACTAGAAATGGGTAGAATCAACACAGGCTACCCAAGGCCATGTTGTGTTCTGCCTTGTCTGAGAAGACAAGTACATCCTATGAATAATCACTTGTTAGACTTTAAATCAAATCTTTCTGTTTTCCCGTGTAGCTCATACCCTGTTTTCAATCTGGTCTATAAAAAATACCAGCAGGCAGCTACTACAGACCAGACATGAGTGCCCTGTCTATGGGAGCGAATTATAGTTCCCCTCTGCAATGTCATTTCAGTTTCATTCTTTGAAATACATTATAGGTGACTCTGGATTGATGTTGGATGGAATATCATTATATGATAAAATAAGGCCTCTAAAGATATTATATGTCATTTAGTATGAAATTCTTACTCAATCTTCAAAAGAGCTCCTTTTTCTCAGACTCCAGGCTACAGTGCCAATAGAATTTTTAATGTGCAACTCAGTGAAAATCCCAGTCATCTGGTATAACATGAGAACAGTAGAGAGTAAGAAGTGAACCACCAGAAACTAATACTAGAAACTTAGCTTCTTCCTTTACTAATAGTGGAATATAAAGCACTAATAAACTCTGTCTTTGCAATCAATTTTTATTGTGTTTTGGATCTTTGGACTGGGGTTGTTTTGACATTGCTTTCTTGGGAATGACCTTCTTGGCTTAGAAGACATAGAATGTCATGCAAAAAAAGGCATAATTTGTCACAGAGTACATTCTTTTCTTCCAAACTTCCTCTTCCTCACATGGAATCTATTAATGCTTTGTTTAAGGTCTTTGAGTGCATAGGACATACTCTCCTGTATTCTTTATATTTATCTTTGACCCTATCACAGGTGATGTACTTAATGCCAAAGTTGATATTCCTTGTAAAATGTGTCAAGAGGTTCAGTACATCCAGCGTGAAGGAAATAAATTTTAGATATAAATGGGAATGTGTAAGTTGTAAAATTTTATGCAGTAATTGAATATGTTCTGTTTAAAATCACTTTAAATGTTCAACAGCAAGGCTTACTACAAGAGAAACTAGAAAGTCATGTAATAAAAAGAGGGAAGACAAAAGAAGAGCACTCAAACTTGGAAAGTAAATGTCCTTATCTGAATTTGTGTTTCATCTTCCAAGCTCCCAATTATTTAAAATATTTTGGGGTTACTATGAAGGAAGAAGACAACGAATGGGATTAGTTTTCAGTTTTGATCTAAAAGTTTTCTCCATGCTTAGGTTATCAGTGAAAAAGATAAGAAAATAGCATTCAGCCTGATGCTTGCTAGCTCAATGCAAGGAAAGTATGAGTTTGTCACCCTGTAGTAAATCAAAAATGTGTTGCACAATCTGATTCTCATTCCAAGGTCTAAATATTGTTTGTCTATAGACAACGGAGATAATAAACTGGCAAGATATCTACTGTTCCTGAGTTTTGGTCAAGTGGGCTCCTCTCAACAGGGTTTTTTATTGAGACTGTATCTGTAGTTGGGATTACAGCAGACGGTCTTGAAAGTAAGAGTCTTTTGAAAGATTAAGACTGTCAGGAGAAGAGGTCTCACACATGTAGAGGAAAAGTGCATCAAGAAGCAGCACACATAGGCCATGAAGACATTGTCATTTTAAAAGATGGTAATTAATTTCCAGTAGAAAGAGAAAATATGGAAATTTTAGCCACTGAACATCAGCACAAGAAAGAAGTGACATTTGAAATGGAAAATGAGCGTTAAAACAGCTAAAAGGGAAAAGAGCAATTGCTAAGCAAACTTGAAAGTGAATGAGAAGTTTGTTAAAGATATTGGAGGTAAGCAAATTTCTGGACAATGCCAGGAATTTGTCAGAACACCAGGAACTGTAGGAATATCACATACACAAAAAAAATGGTGGTATTCCTTGAACCTGTTTTAAACCTGGAATATGGTGTAAGGATCTCACTCACCCACAGATCAGGTTTGCTTGGTATGATTTTGCAGTCTGTTGAGAGGTAAAGAATGCTTTTGGCAACCTCCATCTTCAGGAGTATCCCTGACTGGGTAAGTTTGAGCAGGATCAGTGGTTCTCCAAGCTGTGTCAGAGCCACCTGCTCTGCCTGCAAAGCCAGGGTTGTTGCCTCCCTCCTCCCCATGACGCAGTTGTAGGATCACAGTGCTGGGAATAACTAAAAAAAAAAAAACCACCCATTGATCAGGGGAAAGTGCAATCTACTTGGAAAAAAGTACATAGAGCTGTAAAAAAATCTTTATTTTTCTCAATTTTTGTGTAAGTATATACTGTTTATTTCAGTACCAAAAATGCCTCTAATAACATAATTTTATTGCGCTAAAAGGAGTTAGAAGCAACCAAACTGATGGTAAGTACACCTACCCAATTACAGACAAAGCTGTATGGTAGTTCCAGAACATTGAACCACTCTGCACAGCCATGCATCATCATTCACTAATGACCCCCCTTCACACCTTAATCAAAGCAAATGTAGCCATCCCAGCTTGTTTTATCCAAACATTTATAGATTTTTCTTCCGGTTATAACCCCTTTATGCAATAATTTAGCACAATTATTTCTTACAGGTATCCCATCGTCAGTTATTTTAGTGCAAAAATAACCTGAATAGAGTTCTTTGTCAACAAAATGAGAGTCATAACCCAGTTTACTAAACCCTTTTGGGGAAGTTACCTAGCTCAGAACACAGTTACTACATCACCTTTTTCCCCCCAGTAAACGTATATATCTCTCTCATTAACAGCACCATTTAGAGTTTCTTTACACGAAAAACAGTCAGTTTCATTAATGTCAGAGGGATTAACAGAGAATAAATGGCAATATCGCTATGTAAACAAAAAATTTGCCTGTATAGAGAGTTTTATAACAGAATATTCACTTCACAAAATCTGAGGGATACCATCAACTCTATAGGGTAACGCAAGCTGAACAATTCTCTGAAGGTTATTCAGTAAGGGATGACAGGACAAAGCAGAGTTCTGAGGTATGGCAACTCACGTTTCTTTGCTTCACTCATTAGGTACCATTTCTTCATTTAATTTGTTATTCTCTCTAATACTGTCTGAAGTAATCATAAATTAGTAGATAAAACAGAACAATGAAAACCTGGTTATTTCTTATCTAGCAATTATTATTTTACTCCATGAACTAGTGTATTAATCAGTTTCCTTTCCCCCAGCTACTTTTCCTTTCATAATTGTGCTTGTGCTGGAAAATGGTTGGGTTCTTAAATTACTTCAGGGTTTTCCTCCCTTTGGAAGACAGAGTTAGCTATTTATAGACATTGTCTAGCACAGATTTGAGCACCTACCTCCATGAGGAGGCTGAAGTCAACATCAGACCAAAGTGTAGGGAGGGAGACTAGAGTAAAATTCTGTCTCCAATGCAGGTCCACTTTAATTGGCAATGTAACTATGAGCTATTTTTTTAGCAGCTGTCTGCTGTAGATTTATGATAACTGATGTTCATTTGAGATTAAAAATCAGATTAGTTAATATGAAGTGGATGGAATAAATCCCAAAAAGTTTCAGCTCTATAACATGTTGAGTCATGTCATGTCTTCCATCAACAGATATTTGTAACCAGAAATTGACATATATTTCAGTTGTAAATATAACTATTGGAAAAATTTATTCTAACACTCGTCCTCCAATATTTTTTTCAGTGATGCACCTAAATTCATTAATTTAGAGTGTTTATTGAGATAGCCACAAAAATTTGAGATAGAGTGCTCTTAAAATCCACAGAAAGTTGGAACTTTAGTAATTACTTTCTGAAACTCTGTATACTAGTTTTCCTAATGACTATTCTCCAGTGATGATATTTAAAGAAAGATATTGCTGGTTTTTAAACTGTGTTGTAAATATAGCATAAATATCTATTCAAATGATGTCTTGCAGCTACAGGGCTTCGTGCTGTGATCCTGTTGTAAGGTCAGAAGTTAAGAGTTATTGAAGTTTTCACACAGGCTCTACAAGGGTAGCAAATGGCAATATAGGTAATCCAACATAAAACTCGAACAGTCTGGTTCCATAAACATGTAAATACAGAAACACTTAGTGAACGTTAACACTATCCTGGTATCTCTAGTATTTAAGGAAAGATATGTAAAACGTATGCAATTAAACTGTTGTGCTGCGTGAGAAGTTGTAGATGTACCATCCCTGGAAGTGTTTAAGGCCAGGTTAGATGGAGCAACCTGATCTAGAGGAAAGTGTCTCTGCCTGTGGCATGGGAGTTGGAACTAAAAGATTTTGAGGTCCCTTCCAACCCAGGCCATTCTACGATTCTATGCTTCTAAACAGTTACTGCAATTCCATTCCCAAAGTGGCTGCAGTTTGCTTAATTTTAAACACAATGGAACTTTGAGCCTTTAGATAATGACTTCACTACAGATATATGAATAAGGAAAACATTCTGGTAATTTGCTGCAGTATCCTCTATTCTTCAAAGATCTTCTTAGGAAGGACCTTCTAATGACCTCTCTCAATGGTGATTCATTGCAATCTCAATCAATATAGGAATGTGGGAAGACGAGCAGTTCTATGGAAAAGTGCGTATTTTTATGATAAGATGTGTTAATGGCTGCATTCAAGCATTGATCTATAAATTAATTATGGAACTTGCTATTCTTAATATATATGTTAGGCTCTTTGTTTCTTACCGGCTAACAGGGACCATCCATCTGATTGTCTTTTATTTTAAAATAGAGCCATTAAAAGTTGGGTAATCAGAAGTACAGAGTAAATCCTCTAAAGGATACAATTTTATAGTATAGCAATGTAGATACGTAAATGTACATGTATACATTTTGTACCTCTAACAGAAATGAACCTGGGTTTCTTTTAAGGTCCATTTAATTACAGTGCAGACATCCTAAATACTTACACTGATATAGTCCTTTCAGGGTGGGAAAAGACTATAAGGGTAATTTACAGTACAACAACAACAGATAAGAGTAGTTTACAGTACAACTCTGATCCAGATTGCGGATCTTTTCCTTTTTCAGATCTGGAGATTCCTGTCAGGAGGATTACATTTGCTGAAGAACTTAGTGGCAAGACACTAGGACCTATGAGACTTAGGATGTTTCCCTATGAAAAAACCTGTCTTCCCACCAAATCAGAGCTTTTTCTGGTTTTAATGTCAGCTATGAAAAAATAGGGCAACTCCTGCCCCATTTACTCAGGAAACATATTTTCCATTGTTTTGCCTGTAAATTGGTTTCAGATAAGTAGTAGTTTATAAAAATGGGTTTTTATTTTAGATGACATTTATTAAGAGCAGTCTTTTACACATATATCACCAATGTGAAGAATAGGAGCAAGGGTGTCAGAACCAGGCATGTTTGCATTAAAAGAGGTGGGAAAACATTAGGAGACAGAGGGGTGGTGACATGAGGAAAAAAGAAGGAAGATCTGTGAGGAGTGAAAGAAAAGACACAGGCCTAAAGCACAAAGCAAAGACGCAGGCTGAGGTGAAAAAGTGAAAGGGAGGCTTGAGGTAAAAGGTGACAGGATCAGAACTTGTAGTCTGGAAATCTATATAAAGGAAGCACAAAGCTACTCATTCTGAAAAAAAAACCCGATAAAGTGATCCTTGTCCTCTCAAAAGTTCCAAAGGAAAGGGGAGACTGTAGAAAGGAAGGAAGGATCAGCAGACTCATCTAGTGAAAGGGAGAATCATACCGCAGAGACATTTTAATGCTTGGTGCTGGATTTTTACTGCTTGCAAAATTGTCTTTTCAGATAACACACATGAATGGAATTTATAGTGTTTCATTCTTTAATACAAACCATGCTTTCTGCTTTTATCAGCTCCATCCTGCATTTGTTGCAATATTCAGCTCATTTCCCTCTCAACACATCTATTGCAAGGGCTCTTTGGACAGGAAGAGCAGAGAAGAAAATATTTTAAATGCATGCAACATCAGAGTCTAGTACAACTCTGAAAATTGTAGACCGCTTTTTCAAATAACTTCTCCTTTTGCTGTAGCCTTCTGGAGCAGAGCTGACTGCAGCGCACCGACTGGATGGAACATTCCCATCAGTTTGCTGTCTGAGTGAGACAGCACGGGCAATACTAACTACCCATTAAAATGGAGGCTTGAGCATAACCTTCCAGCCTCATATAAACCAGGATTTAACAAACCAGTGATATCAAATCTTTCTTCCCAATAGGGGAAGAAGGTTTAAATTGTAGCCTAAACAGGCTCAATATTACCCACCCTTTCAAATTTTCCTTGCACTAAGACATCCAAAGGCAATTTCCTACCCTTAAAGTTCAACAGAAAATACTGATCTGTAAAGGAATTACCTTTACACACATGGGTTCACACATATACCTCTTTATATAGCAATCTTAATTAGCATCTTTTTTGGCTGTTACCTATTTACTGCTCTCTAATGATACAGGAAATTCTCTCTCTTTGGGATAAAGGAAGCCTTAGGAGAATTAAACCTTCGGCTGTATTAATCCAAATACTTTGAAGTTGATATGGAATTCCCCAAGAAGCAATGTCTATCTAGAAGTTCACTGGTTTTCATCACATACCATACTGAGCATAATGATGATTCTTTCAAAACTTTTCATGAAATCATTTTTTGTTCTCTTTTTACTCTGATTTGAAGGCTGAGATCCAATACAAAACAAACTTTCAAATGAAAATCATTAAAAAAGCTTGCCAAACATTTCAGTTTGAAAGTGTCAAAACAAAATTTTCTGACCTTAACACAATGTCTTTTCCTCCTGAAATAAAATTGTCGCATTTGTCAGGTTTCTGTAAAACATTTTACTTGGACGCATTGGCATTTATAATCTCTGATAAAATGTTCTGTCAAAATATTCCCAGCTGGCCCTATAATAAGGCAGTAGAGATTTCCACCAATTGAAGACAGGTCTTTTTTGTTCAGATACAGCCATTATGAGAAGAAATATGTACATACATAATGAAAATGTTCTATGTAGACCCTTGTTTTTATTACTCTTTACTATAGTTTTTGTCTGTATTAAAAAATAAAGATCAGGATGGGAATGTTCTCCTTATATTTGCAAGTAATCAATTTAAATTACTTTGTAGAAACAGTAGGGGGAAAAAAAGAACAACCCAACACTATATTAGGTGAAGAACATTCAGTTGTTCAGGGAGAGCCTTTCTGTAGAAAGTCTTAGTTTTGTTCATTCTTCACAAAAAAGTGCACATTATTAAACCATGTGCCGTGCTGCAAAATAGAAGCCCATAGATATTACTGGTATGACCACAGCAATCTACAAATTCAGTCATGTTGGTGTGAAAATCCTATGAAAAAATAAAATAAGCGTTTTTTCCTGCATATAAAACTTCCTTTGGTATATTAAAATCCCACATTTTGGCAGTATTCGAAAGCTATGACATATGACTTACAAGGGAATAAACCCTATAATGACTGTTCCGCTAATGCTCCCCATGTCATATACACCCTGGCCCTCTGCTGAATCCATTACGCCGCAGTCCCATCTGGTTCTGATGTCAGAGGACTCCAGCAGACACTGGCATCACTACTCAGTAACCTGTAAAGATTTTATTTTTGCTACATGGATTTTTAAACTGTGCAGTGAAATTGAGGAGCAGACCACAAAGTCATGCTACTGTAAGTGAGAAAATTGCTGAAAGATGACAGAAGACAGCAGGGAAATAAGGAAACAGAACTGGGCTAAGGAATTAGAGCCTCTCTCCATAAAACAATTTTTTTCCCTAGAAGTCTCAGTGTAATACTAAGTTTAGTGGCCAATTTAGGCTTCGGCTTGGACTGGATTTATTGGGAGAGAGAGGAGTAGAAAGGCTGGCATTTCTGAGGCAGTGCAGCATGACAAGGAGCAGCTGCATGGCCCCTCATCCTCAGCTCTGCAGCCTCTTGCCCTGGCCAAATCACGGAAGGGCCAAGACATTTCTGCTGTCCATCCTCATCTTCAGTACATCATGAGCCATTAATACAAACCAACCAACACTGATTTTATAGCATGCAGACTGAACAAATGAAAGTCATTAAAAGCATAATTTTGAAGGATGTTTATGCAGATCTTATCAATGAGAAATGAAGTTAGCAAGTGCCTATAGTAAAAATCTGCTAAATGAACTTGTTTGAAAACTCATAAACAGGCTCATTTCTCTAAGAGATTGGAAGGAGCTGTTTAGAGTTCCCATTTTAATTAATAATATACTTATTTTAATGTTTTGTTCTGGTAGTAGTCTTATGATAGGCTGTTCCCTATTTTCAGTATGTATCGTCCTGCACTACAACCACCGGATACGATCTGCCCAAAATTCTCCTTTCCTGACTGTTTTCCAGCTGATGCTTTTAAGCCTGTTTAGCAGGGCAGACTAGTGAGCTGCTGAAGACCTGGTCAAAACTCCCTCAGCCTCAGCTAATACCTATCTGGAGATGCTACTGCAACTTCAAGTGCACAGACTGTAACTTCTTTTTTTCCCTCTTGGCAGAGTGGTTCACAGCTTCCTCTCATTTGTTCCAGTAAGTTTCTTCTCAGTGAAATCCAAAGAGGTTAAAAGAAAACAAGATCTGAAAAGAGCTGAGGGGGCAGGTTATGGTGTGTGGATGTGCACAGCAATACTAAGGAAGGGAAGAAAAGCAGTAAAAAGCAAGCATTGAGGTCCTGAGAGTTTCACTGAGAGCCTTGTAGGAGGCATAGATTACACGCATATTATCTGTTTATGCCAAGACACAATCCCTGTTTTTGTTAGGAAGATATCCGTACTATAATACATGCATTCGTATTACAATATAAAATAATTTTACATCAGTAGTAGCACTATGAATTTGAATGTATCATGAAATACAGAATGAGGTTTCCAGATTTGTAGCAAAATGAAATTAGAAACACTGTCTACTGAGAGCAGCCAGCTTGAAGTAGATGGCAACATGGAAATTCATCCCACTTGAGGATTTAATCTCCCTAAAGACAGCTAAATACAATCCTAACTAGTGATTTTTTTTTTTTTCACTTTCACCTCATGTAATGATTTTTAAAAGCATGTGCTTTCAATGCAGTATTGTTCCAAATATGAAGGAAGTTTTCAAAATTACTTATTTCTTCTTTTCTTTAAGAATTGTGATATGCATTTAATTTCCTAAACTTAGATGACATGAGAACAAAAGAATGTCTTAAAATGTCTTCAAGTATTTCTATCACTGAGAGTATTTGCTGAATATAACGTATAATTTTCAAATTTAATGTCTTGAACTCCTATGTTTTATAATATTGCATTTACTCGTTGAAAATTAGATGCTCTCTGGCAGAAAAAGATCTCCACACAGAACTTTATGAAATCACAAACTGGAAAATTTCCTCACTTCTTAGTAAAACCTGCTCTTAAAATTAAGTCATTTAAGCATTTGATGAATATTTTGGAGATATAAAATGAATAGAGGCCGTAACAGTGAGGCCTCAAGAACATGAAGACTGAGGCATGGATTCCATCTATTTCCTTTGCCTAGAAATCCACACTCAGCCGTGAGGCTGGGGCAATGAATCAGTGGTGGCTAAAGTTAATAAGATGCTCCTTTTCTAGTTCAGTGCATATCACCTTATTCCTTTATTGCCTGTTGCCCTGTATAGTCACCTTCTGATGCCATCTCTTTTTCTACTTTTACAGCAGCTTTGCTCCAAACATAGAGCAGACCAGCCACTCCAGGTTTTGCTTGCTTTTCCTTTTAAAAGTAAGAGGTTTGTTTGGTGGGGTTTTTTTGGTTGTTAGTGGGTTTTTGTGTGTATGTGTGTCTGTGGTTTTCTGTCATTTTTATTTATTTATTTTTATTTTTCCTCTTAAATAATAATCCCACAGAACAAATTGTCTGTGATTACTTGAATATTCTTAAGTCCTCACTGACATCCGGAGACTGATGTTGAATAATTTACTATTTCTATGAAGCTAAATTCCAATTTAGTGATACCTTATTTGAGAGCTGCTAATTGAAAGTGCCAGCATGTACTGCCCATGTTTCATGCCTTGTACAAGTATTACACAAAAAACACTTATCTGGAAACAGAGAAAACAATAAAATTTACTATTTGTTTGGAGTGTGTTTTAGCATGTAAAGGTCTTGTTTATACATGATGTGTCCATTTTCTCTTTATGACAGTTTCAGCTAAAAAACCTGGTAAACCAAATTATTGCTGAAGAAAAGTATCGTCTCTTGCCTGCCTTCTTTATTATCATGTAATCTGCTGGATTTTTCTCCCCACACAGTGCAAATACTCTCAGTACTGTACTTTCCTTTTTATACAGATATCTTAATTCTAAGAACTAGTCCTATTTGTCATGATAGGAAGGAGCATTATAGCATAATGAATACTCTCATTTCCTCTAATTTTTAATAAAAAGTTTAAGCGGTTAAACGGTGCAGTCCGCTGATGTTCATTAATGACACTGCATATTTTAATGGTGTACTTATTATGCAGCCATACAGACAGAGTGGAAAAGATGTTCTGAGGATATTTTTTCAGTTTCCAGTTTCAAATGTTGCAGGCAAAAAGGTAAAAAGAACTCGTCTTGGACGTAGATACAGTGCTTGGGGAATTTCCAGATGAACTTCTTTGGAAAACTGAAGGTACCTCTTTTTACTACATTAAAAGATCTTCCAGAAACATGGATAAACAGATGCTTGGGCTTTCTGTTAGCAGAACACAGCTTCATTGGGAGCCAGGTGTCCATCTCATCCTCTGCTGCAGCTCTGCAAAACAGTGCACAGAAACAACCCCTGCGCCTCATCTACAAAATATTGAAGTTGTTGACTTGACAGCCATATTTGATACCCTTGTGATCATCTCCTCTTGAATATTTTGGTAACCATCTCACCTCATACACTTTAACAACAGTAGACTGGACCTGGGTTGGTCCTTGAACCGTCAGTGGTTATTATACCAGCTCTCCCAGTTTATGTGGCTCCACTCTATTCATCCTCCATATTTTTCATAACTTTGGTCAGTGCTGCAAAAACGATTGCAGGATTAGCCCTGAAAAACAATTTAGTCTTCATGGTGATTTAATTCTAGGCCTTTCTGAGGAAACTTTCCAAAGGTGCCCATGAGAGCTGTTAAATTATTCATTGTGAATAATATTTATTCCAAATACTTTTTCCTGTATGAAAAACAGGCCTTGTTTTCGCTCAGGATTATCTGCCAAGTAGCCTAAGGGATAAAGTCTCTGTCCCTGGTTCAGTGACAAGTAGTCCACTCGAGCATTTGCCTACTCCTCCCGGTAACCCTTTGCAGGTGATCTCACACATGCTGCCAGGAAGAGTAACCATACAGAAAGCCAGAGTAGGAATAAGCATTTGGAACAGACACACAGGAATTGGTAAAAGCAGGTAATGCACACGCGTGTCAATTTTTTAGACCATAACTTCTTTTGTTGGAAATGGTTTTTTTAATGTTTCAGGCTTTCTAAATTCTGGTAAATAATATGCCACAAGTAACAACAACTGAACTTGCTGTTTCTGTTCATTCAAACTGCCACAGTTCATCTGCATTTTTACTCATGCAGATGGGCAGTACACTATGATAGTGACATTTACTACAAAGACATTTTCCTGCAAGGAGAGCCTAATCTTTTTCCACTGACTATGTTGGTTGCAGCTTTCAGACTGATAACGAGTTTCAATCACTTCCAATCTGGCTAATAAAACTCAACCCAATAATTTAGATGTGAAAGACTATCATGTGATTATTACTAAATTCCTGAACTCCTGCCCCCTCCTGGGACTACTCAAAAATAGGTGGTTTTTTGGTCCCACAAAATGATAAATTGCAGAATATTTCTAGAGTTTAAATATTTCTGAGAGAGCAATTCTTCACTCCCTGCTGTTTACAAGGGAAATACTGTCTACAAATAATACATTAGATTAACTGTCCTCTTTATCATAAAGCCATGTTGAATACTTGTAACATTTATAAAAAGACACCAACTGATTGCAAGATGAGCGTTACCCTTGAGCAAATTATGAACACATTTATTTCAGTCTTATGCATTTGAAACTAATTTTCTGGTAATATCAAAAGTGTTCATAGAATTAATTTCCTGTCAGTTCAGCAGTATTCAAGTGAATATTTTATGATTTTGCATTAGCTGTATTTGTCTAGAGTTGTGACATGATCGAGTCATTCTCTGAGGGAAACACATTAATAATTAAACTCTGTCCAATGTGGAGTGCTAAAGATGACAGCATAATTGTACATTTCAGAGACCGTTTCACAAGACAGAGAATGAGAATTGCCCTGCCACCATTTAAATGTCAATTTAGAATTTCTTTCTAAAATTAAAACAGTGTTGCAGAAAACAAAGAGAAAAAAGGAGGGGATAGAAAGACTGAAGCCAAATTTGAATTCTTGTCCCCTTTTTGCATTCCCTTTCTTTCAAAATGTGAGCTAAATGGCATTCCAAGAAGATAAGGAGAAAGGAGAGAGCAGATAAATGATCAGCTGTAAGATTTCCCCCCCCACACCCCTTTTCTTTCGGCTGTATAATATCATCACCGATTGTAGTGTTAGAGCTGTTTAGATGATAAATGCAATGTGCATAGATTAGCTCAGGAGAAAATACTGCTACCTGACACTGAAAGCTTTGATTGGTTTCAGCCCTTACATTTGACTCTATTTTGCCCTGATAACTTCAGCAGTATTTTAAGATTTTAATCTACTTTCTAGTCAAATATCCATGGATAGATCACTATTTTATTTATTATTTACGTTTCTTTTTCAAGTTCTGAAAGTAAGACATTATTGGGCTTTAGCTAAAAAAAAATTACCAATTTCTGCGGAATATATTTTGCAAGCACTTAGTCTTCTCCAGTGAAAAGTGCCTGTTTTATTCTGCAGAGACAGCTGAGCCACATTTACAGATTGTGTATGCAGACCACTTAATGAACACGTGTTCTGAGAAAATGCATAAATTAGAGATATATCAATGTTTCCATAAGACCCTCTTTTTTCCCCACAGCCTGTGCCTGTCAGCATGCCAGAGATCCCCTTCTGACTAGAGTCCCTCATTTGCTGCGTCTTTCACCACTTTCTCCCTACAGCTTCGTACAAAAGCCCAAATGAGAAAATGTAGCTGGATGGACTCAAGCAAATACAAATAATGGCAAGAAGTTTCCTTTCTGTCCCCATGTTTCAGATCCCTGCCATGTTGCCTCCGTCTTCCATTTCCGCCTTTCCTACCTCACCCTTGCAGAGCCCACTCGCTTTTCTTGCATGTTCCTTTCAGTTGATCCCCTCCTGATAAATCCTCCATTTCCTTTCATATAAAAACATTTAGCAAATTGTGTCCACTTCTTCCCGTCTCTGTGTTCATTCATTTGTGCTAAATCTTTTCCCTCACCCATATTTTCCATCTCATCCATTTAGATTATAAGCAGCTTAGGAAAAACATTTGCTCCTCTGCCTCTGTACCTCATCTACCACAATTGTTGTTACTTGGCCACTAGCATATGAAACATGATTGATCATAATAATTCATTTCATTTCAGTCAACCCACTTACATCTCTGTGGCATAATTCAAGAACTATTTAAGGCAAACAAGAGCTTTTAATGTATACAATCCCTGTGTTTAAAGGAGCATGTTTCAGATTTTTTTGTCATACAAATGTAAAAAAGGAGTATTTTATCTCAACGGTGTGCCGATTTCAACATTTGGTGTTATTCTGTGAGCCAGTTAAATGAAAAGAAAGCAAGCAGAAGAGAAACTGCTATGATGCTAAAAGTGATTGATGCCCCTTATCACTGTTTGTATATGCTCATAGTTGGGATCTCACTAGAAATACAGTTCTCATGTACTGCTTCATTTTGTATTCACTAAGGATGAATTTCATGGCAAATTTCAAAATTTCACCATTATTTTAGCATATTTAAGGAACAATATAAAAGAACATTTGAGTATGAAATGCACATAAGAAAGCCAGTGATTTTTTGCATCTCAGCTTTTACCTGTGCATTTCTAAAGACAGAGAATAATGATGGAAAGTTCAGATAAATGAAATGAAAGAGAAAATATTAAAAACATGATAACAAAAATTACTTATAGAGCTGTACTGTGTGAAACTATGACTAGGCCAAATTATAGCAAAGTGAAAGAACACTTTTCGTGTTAGATAACTAAGATATAGTTGTTTTAAACGAGTATCCATGTCTGTATAAACTAACAGTTAAATAACTTGGAACAAGTGGTTCACTTTTTACTGACATTCGTTTATATTACTTTCCTGTGTCAGTGCAGCTGTCTATGCTATGTGAATTCATGCAGCCATTAAACCACTTCTAAATTCTATAAAAATAACTAAAGCAAGAGATGCTAGTTTTGACAGCAATTATGCCTCATGTAAAAAAATATCAGTTTTAACTTTGCTGTGAACTTATGACAAGAAAGATCCCCTTACTCTGGTAAAATACTTGACCAGAAAATAAAGCACAACTCATCAGTGTTCACTATGCCTTTCATTATTTCTGAACACATTTTCATCATGTCTCTTATTCTCTCTACTTTCAACAACTAAATTCTCTCTAGTATTCAGGTATTAGAACTTGAGAACAATCATTTGCTTGTGTTTGTTGTTTTTTTTTTTCCCAAATATTTCACTTTATATAATATGTTAGAACAAAGTTTTTTTCAACTGTCATTCTTTGAAAACTGAGTAAATAAGATCACAAAAGATACTTAGTGATTCATACCGTTAGAAGGCTGATGAATTGTTTCATTTTACATTCTAAGAGTAGCTAATATTAAGGAAGCTGATAGAATTTATCAGATATGGTTTTTTCTCCTTGGAATTTTAAAATGCTCCTTCAGAACATTATTTTTGAGGTAATTTTTCTCTAATTTCAATACCCTTATCTAGAAGAGCATGGTGGCATGACTCTATAGGCATGTGACATCTAGCACTTAAAATTCTGCCCTGTTTGAGGAAAGAATAGTATTCACACCTGGGAGAGTCTAGTTCACTAGGTCCCTTTGCTCAAGTTGTGGCCCAGTGAGAACACAGAACACTGAAGATGTGTAAACCTAGTTTAATAAATATTTACAGGTCCTAAGTATTCATTAGTAATTAAAATGTTAATGGTAATGCTTTACAAAGTCAAATGTTGTGCATGCATATCCTGGGATTAATGCACTACAAAGCCTTTCTCAGCAGTAGAAAGGAAGTTGACCAGACTCTTGGTCTCCTGTTAAGTTCAGCATTTTTTTTTATTTTAACCACCAACAGGTCCACAATAAATTCCAAAGAAAACTTTGTGAGACTACACACTGTATTTGTAGCAGCAAAAATTTGCAGGTTTTCTGTACCTATGAATTTTCAGATTGAAAATAAAACCTCTAGGCAAAAAAAAAAATGCAGTCCTTCAGAAGAAACGAGAATTGGTGCTGTTCTAAGTCCAAGGCAGCTCGAAATATAAAACCATCCCCTACTTAAAATAAGAACAAAGCAACACCATGTCAGACAAAGCCAAATTGCAATGAACAGAGAGTGCATTTTAGCACTTGCAGTGCCATGCAGAGGGAGCTGAGCCAGTAACAGCAGCATGAACCTCAGCATGGGTTTCTGTTCTCCAGTCAGGTTCTTCCCTGCTAACTGCTGTTTATTTTACCCGTGTTTTAGGAACTGTTGCAATCCAGCAGGCTAGGGAAGGATCCTTCACTGAGTTCATATAGGATAGCCTATTTGCTTGTTCATTATACTACAACCTCAGTAACATAAGTGTCTTTTGATTAGGAATAAATCTTCAGAGATTTTTCCTTCCTTACTATTCCACCTTTTGAGCAACTGAAACCTCAATTAAGATGTCATTTTCCCCATCTAATGTCAATGTTGTTGACACTTCCTTTCTTTTGTTTTGTCTTAGTATACCCTAGATTTTAGTATGCTGATTCTTATTCTTGCATTACAATCTGTGTACATGGTTGATACAGTTCCACCCATAAAATTTGTCCTTGCATTCATAGCTAGAACTTCATTAATGTGGGGGGACACTTACTTCTGCTATTATTAGTAACATCTGACAGAGTGAAGATCTCTTCACAGCCAAAGGAGACAGAATAGCTTCCCTAGACAGTGATTGAAGGCACTCAGGATCCTGCTTTTTACCACTCATTACATAAGTAACTTAAAGTTCAGTGCCAACAAATTAATGTTGCATTCCCTAAAATTAGAATTTTCTTATCCAAAACTATCATTATTCAAGTACCAGTTTATACTTAGTCTTTTTCAATGGAGAGTTGATGACCTTTTGAATAATAAGAATAAAAATTACTATTCTAATATAAAGCAACAGCTACAACACCCAACCCACCTCCCACCCACCCCCACACACATCCCCACCACTGAAATAAAAATCTCAACAACCTCACTCCCCAAAACAGACTGGTTTTACTTCCTCTGAGTGCATGAGAAAGCTTTACAAAAAAACCCACACTGCCCATCGAAAGCACTGGCTATTTAGAACAAATGTGTCCTGTAGGAATTCATTCTGGATCTCATGTTTCTGCTAATGATGATGATTATGATGAATAACTGGCTTTTGCTGTTGCGTTTTCTGCTGATTCCTCAGTTTTTGATAGAAGTATTGTTGCTACAGTTATTGCTGCTGGTCCAACTGCATAATGTGAGCAGAATCCACAGAGATACAAACAATCTCTTTAGCAGCCAAGTGAAGAAACCTGTAATTTTAAACAGGAAGAAGCAAAATAGCTAGTGATCACCAAATAGCACAGGAAGTGTGCCGTAGAGAAAATCCCAAACAAGAACTGGAAGTAGTTCTGGATCCTGGTGCTTTTAAAGAAACTTGGGGCCTTAGGTTTTGGGGGATTGTTTTATTTTTTCTTTAAATTACCTAGAATAGCCATGTATTGAAAAAAACTCTCAAAACCTAACAACAAAGCAAGTGAGGTATAACAGACATTGGTAGCACAAATGGTCACTGTCAGAGCCAAATGGGGACATGCCTGTTGGTGTGATCTTCTGGTAAGTGATTCCCAGACATATTTAGATTACAACCCTTTTGTAAATAGTCAGCTTTTTAACTCACATGCTTTATAGCACTCATCATGTATGGCTCTGTTTAATGAATAGAGCTACCCTAAAACAGCCTGAGAACAAAGTGAATCTAAGATAAACAAGTATATTTTAAAAAGGATGGCAAACATAAGCAAACATTTTTGATCTACGGCCAGTAGTTAAGAATCTTCAAGTGCTACGAAAAGCTACAAATGGTCTTTCTGATCAGCTTGGGAGCCTAAAAAGATATCAACTGTTTAATCTAGGGCATAGAGTATCTCATTTACAGGCAGCCTAATATCATAAAGATCTAATGACTAGCAAGATACTACATGATACTGTCTTCTATTAATTTCTTAATAGTCTTGTCCTGCAGCACAAAAAGCTCCCGTCATTAGTGCAGTTGATATTTTCATAATTTAGCGAAATTATATGGAATTAATGAACTAATGACACAGAGTTAGAACATTACCGTATTTCTGTAAGTATGTGCAACCTGGTATTTGGCCTTACAGGTAAGGTTCCTAGACCCCACATAGATCTGAGCTCAGATCTGCTACTAAATCTTAGTATGGAAACTAAGAGATGGAAACATCTTTGGACAAAAGGTATTCTCCTCAGGAGAGCTAGTTTTCTCATGCCTGTCTGCAAGAGCTTGGTATTTTTCCACACGCCACTTTCCAAAGACAGAAGAAAAAGGCTCTTGAAGTTTTGGTAAGCCAAAAGAAAAATAACTCTGAAAACGGTGAGAAAAAGACTCGTGGGTGGATTTAGAATTCTAGTACAGCAGAGGGGAAATTATCATTTTGATTTCACAGGAGGATGGGGGACACTGTTTAGATGTGGAATGAGTGTCAGAAAACAAAATCTGCACGGTTCAGAAATGAAGCCTAGAATGTACAAAAAGATCTCATGTCCTTGAGGTCTTGAAGAATTTTCCTGAATGATCAGAAAATGACTGGGCTTTTTTTCCTTTTTTGAGACTTACGTCCAGATACACAGTGAAAACCAATGATTTCCTCAGAAACACTACACAAAGACCAACTGAAGTAGAAAGTTTAAGTGGTAAAGCAGAAGGCTCATGCCATCAGAGACAAGCAAAGAGGACGTTTGGAGACACACTGGCATGATGCAGGGATGTTTTTGTCAGACCCTGAAGATAGCAAGCACAGATTCAGCCTGTTGCAGCAGTCTGGTAAGTATTTAATGTGAAAGCTTAACAGAAATCATAGAATTAACAGTCAAAATTGCTGATATTTTTAAACTCTTCAAGGATTCCCAATAGATTTAGTATTTGGATACTGAAGTATTGCAGCTGCTATAAATCAATTGGTATAAACTAAAGCAAGGAAAGAAACAACTCCTTTAAATAGTAACATAAAGAGAAATTTTTAAAAGACTGTGCCTTTTCAGTGTAGTTTTAAACAAAATTTATCCTTAAATGGCTCCATATTTCCCTTGTTTATGTATTATGACATGTACTGGTAGACTGGCTTGAAAAGAAGTTCTCATTACTGAGAAGACTAATTTTTCTGACACCAACTGAAGTCAGTGGCAATATTCCCATCCTCTTCAGTGGCTTCAGCACAGAGCCAAACTGAGAAATTAATCCTGAGACCAAACATGCCATTTGCAGCCAGGATGTCACATGACTAAAAGCCTTTTTTGTAGAGTGTTGCTTATTTCAGTTCGTTTTATTTTATTACATCTTTAAACTCTACAATTGGTGCAGGACAAGCACTTGAGAGACGTTAAGCTTCTCCTATTAAAATGACTTGTTTGTACAGGCAGAATGAAATTTAACACCAAATGCATGGAAAGATCCTAATGTGTGACAAACAGGCTGCCTGGTCCCCTCCCCTGACCTCGGATGCTCCGACTCTCTGTGAGGGAACTGTTTGCACTGGAGCCTTCCCATCGGCTGGCACGTAAATCTTAAAAATATCTTCGAAGCCCATCTGCTGTAGTGCTTCATTTTTAATGAAAATGGAAGGTGCCAACCATAAGTAGTTTTGATACGCCAAGTCTCTCCCATAATGCCAGCCTGCTGCATCTCAGAGGAGTCAATTTAAACACACACGTATTTCCAGGACTTGTTTGTAAGTTTATGATTAACGAAGTAAAAAAACCTCAAAAGGACCAAATAATAGGCCATTTTGACTATTAAGCAGTCAGTGTAAGATTGTTAGCTTCAGTATGGTCTCATGAGTTTTGTTTATTTGGTTTTCCACATGTATTTTGTACAAGATTTGTATTCAGAAATAAACCTGTTTCCAAAGAAAATTCGTTGTTTCTCTTTTCAGTTGGAGCATGAATTTTTTTCTAAACCAAGTCAAACCCAATAAGGATATCACCAACATAGTGCTAGATATTAATGTTGAATGGTTTTACTTTCTTGTGGGGTTTTATATCTTGCAGACATCTGGTAAGGAAGCCAGCACAAAATAACTAGGTATTAGCCCAGAAGACATCTAATTTTGTATCATACTTACTTGTCCAAGCAAGTTAATGTTTGTTATTCATTTCAGTAACAGTTTTTTATAAAATCAGGGAATTTTTTTCGATAAAGGTTTTACCCAGGCACAGGAAGTAAAATAAAAATATCCAGATGCTTGAGAGATTTGTCAACATTGATTCAGAGAGTGTGACTTCAGAAAATACTGGTTTGAAAATCTGTGGTTTATTTTCCTCACATTCTAGAGGCTGAGAATGGGAATTTCTTTAATTGCTTGCCTAAGTGAAGCATTGGAATAATGTGTATGTAATGTCTCAAATATTTAAGTAAAGTTTTAAAATCCCAGAAGTAAAGTAAATCCAGATATTACTGACAGATTAGCAAGGTCACAGAATTTACAATTCAATGGAAATTGAGAGGTACTAAAACACTCTGAAACTTGGATTATTTCTTAAATATTGCCACAGGGTCATTACATATTTACTGCACTACCTGGAGTATGATATTCTGTAACCATTTGTATTCCTCCTATAAATCTGAGAAAAGCTCTCTCTACAAATGATTAGGGGATTAACTTTTCTTGTGAGTAGGTTCACATTATGCATGGTCAAAGTCATATCACAGACACACATGGAAAAGAACATTTCAAGGGTTATAATTACATTCACATGTTGGCTAATTGGGCCCTCAGGGCCCTAGTTCCTAATTATAAGAGGGTATGCAGGAAAATATCAGTAAAAAAAATATGTATAGAATGAGTATGAGATTAAATGGGTTATGCTGGCTGTATAAAAGCCGTAAAACTTGATAGGAAAAGAATGCAGTAACTTGCCAAGTATCTCTAAACCATAAATGTTTTTTTGATGTCATTATGAGAAAGAGATGGGAGGAGGCTCTGTTGTTTCAGAGGAAGTCTGCAAACATCTATTGTAGCCTCAAGTGTTATTTTCACATAGTTCTAAGAAAATCAAGCAACGATTGAGCCAGATGACAAAGAAATGGAAAAAAGAAGAGAAACTTTCTAGAACAACTTTGAGATCAAAAGAAGGTGAAAGTAACCTAAAGAACAGAGGAAGAGGAGAGTCCCACACTCACGTATGTCACTGAGACCTATTAACCAGAAATTAAATGCTCTAAAAACTCTAGATATTCATTAATTAAAATTGCATAAGCTTTAATGACACTGTTTATTAGTTTAGCTAAGGGCAGAATTTTTATCTCCCATAATTGAAAACTAGAGTTTATTACCTTGATTAGACACTAAGTAAAATATACAGGCTTTACATTTTGCTCCATGTCTCTCAGAGGAAAATACCTATAAGAATAAATTAAAGAACTTTTACAAGGTTGTAATTTATTTTATTTCCCATCAAATGGTATCCTTTGGACATATCTATAAAAGTCTCACTGTTTATAGTAGATGTGTATGTAATATTACATTACACCTCATAAGAGAAACTGGCAGGAACCCTGAAGCTGAATAAGAACAAGATTGTCTTTATCTCTTAAACCTGTCATTTTAATTTTCCACTCTAGACAGTTCTGTATAAGTAGCCTGACTTAAGTTCCTGGTGACTGTTAGACCACATTCTTGTAACATTTTGAATTTAGTACCCAATCAAATTGCTTTCCATATTCTTATCTTGATTTATATGAATGGGTATATTTGTGAGTATACCCAAAGGAATACTGTATTTTACAGCATTCTAAATGCAAATCCTGTTTTCTTATTTATGCTGTGGCCAGTGTAGCCACACCATTAAAAAGAATTTAAAATGAAATGCAGAAAAATTGAAATGACAATCCTAGCATTATAATGTCTTGAAAAAACAATCTGAAGCTCCACAAGTTGTGGCAGCATGAAAGTGCTGTGAATGAGTCAGGCTTCACATGCCCAACCCGATCTTTGTGAAGTTAAAATAAAATGACAACAAAAAACTAAAAAACAAAACAAAACAAAACAAAAAACAAAACAAAACAAAACAAAAATCTAAGTTTAAATTTATCTGTAAGTAGCCAAGTTGTAATCATATAATAGTGTAGTTCAAAATAGTTATAAGACTACTGGTTTAGCCATCCATTGGTGTGAGGCCATGAGGTGGTAAGGAGAGGTGAAAAGCAATTACTGATACCTTAGCAAGAAAACATTTAATTAGTCACCTTCCTCCCATGGTACACTAGCAGGTTTTCATACAAGGACATGAATATTGACAGGGTGTCTGTGGTGACACAGAAATCTACATTACATCATCCTCTAGCCCAGCTGTAAGACTGATGCTGTCAGCCTGGGATTCTGGGAAGAACATGTTTCTCATTTAATCAGATGTATACCAAGAGAGATTATTTTGCAGTAATCTTGATAGAGTGAATAGTTTTACTGTCTTCAGGCTTCTTACCTAACCTGCCTGAGCCAACTGGAAGAATTAAAATCTCAGAGTCATTATTTTAGGCCATTTTTATGTTTGGAAAACCAACACTGCATCATCTAGTGCTCCTGACTTGACATTAGCATATTCACAACTGATCAGAACATTATATAGTCACAAGGTTTCAAATAATTATTAAAACCTAAAAGCACAAATTTACCTCCTGAACATTAACCAAGGGAAATCAGTGCTGATGCCAATTTCCTTTCTGAGAACATGGGGATATGAAGGTTGCTGTGATGAATAAAGGAGCATTTAGGAATATTGTTGAGGTTAAGGGTATTTCCTCTCTAGAGGAAAAGAAGTCTTTAAGCAGGACTCTTGATATATGTTCCAAACACAAACAAAAGTGAAAACAGATTATGTGTTCTTTACTTGAAAAAAAAAAAAAAGAATCAGGTAGTGAGAACCCCAAATTGAGGTAGATTAACTGTGACAAGCTGTAGGTTATAACACTGAAAAACTTACAAGATAACGAGGTTTAAAACGGCAAGGGTGGTAAAACTCCTTTTATTGTTAAGGAATGACCAAGGCAGAAAATCTGATGACAGTGTTGTTCAGAGGTTTTTTTTGAAGGACTCAATAGAGGACTGTTGAGTAAAGTTATAAATATTGACCAAGAAGAACACGTTAAAGATTATGAAAATAGAATAAAATTTACACATGCATCATGAAACAATCTCTTAATTTTTAATCCATAGTACCTTAGGTTTAAAATTTTGAGTTTGTAATTTTAATATATGGATAACTGTCCTGCTAGAAACAATTTTAAAAATAGCTGAAGAAATCTTTGGAAATCACTGAAGTAACATCGAGAAGGGAAACAACTACTAGGTAGTGTATATACTCAGGAACATTAGCTAAACATTCTGTGATAGAAAAGGTTATCTATGGAGAAAATAAACCACATTGCAGTAAATGAGGGTTTCTGTGTAAAACAACGCTCAGGAGAAAAATAGACCAAAAAAGTTCCACTCAGTCTTGGTGGTTACTTAGTGAGACAGGTCAGAACTATCCCTTCAAGATATGGTGTTGGAGTAATAAGGTAGAACTCATATACTAAGTCACCATTACATAAAAAATCCCACGTCTAGAGACAGGCAATTTTTATCAAGTTATTTTGCAAATCAAGGAGAATTACCACTGGATGACAGGATGCCGGTCATGGTTTCAGATTGTTTTGTTCTTCAAAGGGCCCTGGAGATCAAAATGCCCTTCCTGAACACCTAGCTAGCTAACGGAAGTGGTGAAGCTGGCAGAAAACAGACACTCAGAGGCGGGAAGTGTTCTGTCCAATTTCCACAGCAAATGAATGTGGTCACTGAGGGAGAAAGCCAAGGAAGAGTTTAATCTTCTGGGTCAGGTGTTCAAGTCATAAGAGTTGTGTTTTCCTGATTTCTACCCATGCAATAAGCATAAGAATTTTTTGCCTCTCACAGCTTTTCTTCCTTTTTGTTCACATTCTAAGATTTTTCACATTTTCTTATCTCACGGCTGTACAATTTATAATATCTATATTATAAAATATAGGTATTATAAATTGTATAAAGGTATAAAAAGGAGACATTATGGATTTTTTGATAACTCCTTGAAATCAGCCAAACATCTACTCTGTTTGTGTGTCATCACTGCATCACTGTCTGAGAATAAGATAAGGTACTTGTACACACAAGCACTCTACCTCCAATGCAACTTTTCCCCTGGTAGCCAGAAGAATCAATATAACATTCAAAAGGAAATTATTCTAATAGCACACTATAGATACCTTTTACATGGTTATATTAGTCTAATGTTATTCTAATTGATTAAGTTCTTCTTACTTCTCCAAAAAGGAAAGTAGTGATAGCTAGCAAGTCATGAAAAAGTAGGTATTGTCGTGGTTTAGCTTGGCCCAGGTTTCTCTAGTGGGGGGGGGCCACAAAGATGGCTCCTCAGTGAAGCTTCTCGAAGCCTTCACCATGTCCAGCTCTGAGGTGATGGACATGCTGCTGGCCAAGCCTGGGCCAATTAGAGATGTTGGTTACGCCTCTGTGAAAAACATATTTAAGAAGAAATCAAAACAATGGGTGCACGCTCTTTTCCTTAGCCAGAGGAGGAAGAGTAGGTGAGAGTATGTGAGGGAAAACAACATGGAGAGACCAAGGTCAGTGGAGAAGGAGGGGGAGGGGGAGCTCCAGGCGCCAGAGCTCTGCAGCCTCTGCAGGCCGGGGTGAGGCCCATGGTGAAGCAGGGGGTGCCCCTGCAGCCCATGGGGGCCCACAGGAAATGCTGAGATCCACTTGCCCCAAAGCGAGTGGATACCCTGAAAGTGGCC
>VZRN01005936.1:3456281-3466522 GCA_013397935.1 Dasyornis broadbenti | reverse complement strand
ACTGTAGCAGTGTCGGGCGGGCTGCCGACAGTGAGACCCATGGCTACGCAGAGGAAAAGAGACTCTCCCCGGGCAGGGGAAGAAGATCTGGGTGATGAACTGACCTAACCTCCCCCCCCCCATACCTTGTTCCCTTGTGCAGCTGCTGGGAAGGAGGCAGGGGGGTGAGCGGAGAAACAGTGGCCTTGAAGGGTTTATTTTACTTCTCATTTACTCCTCTGACTCTGTTAGCAATAAATTAGATCACTTTGCAACCTAAGGTAGTCCTGTTTTGCCTATTTGAGTGCATCTTCTCCCAGGTTTCCTTAACTCAACTCATGAGCCCTGGGTGTGGGTGTGTTAATTTGGGGGGTACCTGGCATTTGGCCAGGCTCAAACCACGACATAATTGGCGTCCCAACGTGCGGCTCGAGAAAGTGGGAAAGAAACTATAACAGGTATCTTATTCAGTACTGTTATCTCTGCAGATGGTCATGTAAAACTAAATTTTTTTGTTCACAGAGAAAAATTGAGAGGGGAATGTGGGGCTTCTTGGTCAAGACTGTCCAGAGTAACTCTGGTTTGAGGAACGGTTAAGACCACATAGATAAGAGGAAGAGTAGACTGATACCTAGAGCAGACCAATGGCCAAGGTGACTACTTTTCACAAGATTCTGCCTTAATTATCCAGATTTTCTTGAACTACTTTATGAAAAATTTGATCACCTTTCCTTAATAAGTACACTCTTAACTATAACAAGAAATAATCGCAAGATTTTAACGAAAGAAAGCAAAATGAGCAAAATGTTACATTTCCAGTAAATTGTTTAGTTGATATGTTATGATGGCAATTTACACTAGCCCTGAAGGGGTTAATTAGGTAAATCAGGTATAATATTTTAACAGCTACAAAGGAAAATTGGAAACTCTCTCTGCCTGGAATGTTTTGTAATACAGACATCATCTAGAAAATTTCCAATTGTGTTTGTCTGACTCCTTTTGTTATCCACAAACTCATCCAAGTACAGTGCATGGGAGTCAGTCTGAATTGATCAGGTAGAAAGATATTCATGTCTCGTCAGTGACATCAGTAACGTGCATACTGTAGTTCTCTGAATATTGATATTATGAACGTACTGCTCTGGTGAATAAAGATATACATTCAACTGAATTTCCAATCATTTGGAGTGATAAAGCAAGGCAATTAAGAGTTGAGTCTGCTGCACAGCTAGGTCAGTTATGATTTCCCTATTCACTCCTCCTTCGTGGGTTTTTTTTTTGTTCTCCACTTTCTGAAGATCCTGTTTCAGTTTAACTAATTGAAAAGCAAGGTATATATATTCCTATTATCAATGCTCCTGAGGGATAGGAGCCTTGTGAAGGTATTACACAATTTGTTCCACTACACAGAGCCTGCTATCCACTGCGGGCCTTGAAGAGAGTGCAAGTTCACAATCCTAAATTAATACTTATGTATCAAGAGGCAGATTTACATTCTTTACTGTGAAATAATGTAGTTCTTTCCTTAAAAGTCTTTTTCAGTGGATATGCTGATGTAACCTGAATGCAGTCTGCGTGTCACCATTATTATATACCTGAATATGCAGTTCCATGAAAAAAAACCATATCAGCAAATGCACAGTAAATAACAGGCCTGAAATACCACAGACCTGCATTATATTCATAAGCAATTTCAACTCTATTTGCTTAGTTTTTCAGAATATTTTGGTACAATACAATATATTGAACAGTTTAGCTGTAGGAAGCTGTAAAATGCAAAATATTTTCCCTTCTGTCTCTGGATTGGGAAGTACAGGAAAAATTCCATTCTTCTGTTCCCATAGTCCAAATGACTTGAGTCCAGCTCTATCAGTTCAGATTTAAACCTCTGGTTAATTTTAAAACATTTTGCTGACGACAGGTTACCCTTCCATTTTTTCATACCAGCCTGCAGAAGCAAGTTACTGTTCTCATGTGGTCTACAGTGTGATATTAATTTATGCAGTCTTCATAATGCAGCCAAGACCTGTACTCAGAGGAGGGAGATTTACAGCATTATTTACCATTCTATTTACCACAAAGGTATCTCACGTTAGGTACCAATTGGTTTCCCACCTCCTTGAAAGCATGAAAACACAGTACAACAATGACAAGTGCACTGAAACTTTGGGGCTTCAAAAACACAGACTCATTTTCAGCTAAACTTTTTCCTGGAGGCACAGACAAACAAGTACTCATAAAATCTTAATTTTGATAATAGTGAAGCTTTTAAGAAAATGATAAAAAAAATCTTTGAAGTAATTTTAACAGATCTTACAGTATCACTTTCTTTTCTGATAGAAGATACTATTTAATCTGGTTCTAAATTATCCACTCTATGACAAAAAACTAAAGTCAGACCTTAATAATAATAATAAAAAAAGTTTATTTATACCTAGCAAAGATCAGAGAAATACCTGGACACCTGAGCCTGTTTAAAGTAGTTCTATTTCTCATAAGGAAACATCAAAGTCTAACATGAGCAGCTAGAGAGGAGAACTTTCACCTCATGGACCTCATGAGGAAAATGGAAGAATTAGTCATTTATAACTTATGGTAGAGAAGAACAGAAAGAATATGAGCAGACAAGTAATTTACGTATTCTCTACCTATGTGTGCAGTACAAGTCTTCACCTTCACCAAGAAGTATATAGACTTGCCATAGAATAATAAAACCTTAGAATTCCCTAAAATTGTCCAAAAATTGTAATTAATTTCATAAATAATGAAAAAGGAAAAAAATCCTTCAAAATAAAGGGAATAATTTCTTTTTCTAGCCTCACATAAAACTCACAGCTGACTTCAGCTGTTTCTTTACTCCATCCTCAATTAGCCTCAGCAGAATACTTTATAAAACTGAGCTCAGTAAGGCACAGTTCTCATGGTTTAAAAGGGGTTAGGAGGTCATTCAGGTTTTTGATCTTTCAGCCTTAATGCTATATTTTAAATAGAAAGGAATATTTTAGTCTCTTTCTCTATTGAAACTTCTCATTTACAGGGTTATTTTTCTAAGATAGTGGTGCATGATTTACAATCAGAAATTGTAGCTCAGATTCTAGTAGAATATGATGTAGTTTGTATTAATACTCAGTACTCAGCAACTGTCACCTATAATTCAAGTCTTTTAATCTTGTTTTATTCTTTTCTAGAAAAAAACTGAAATAGAATTGTAAGTTTATAAAGGTATTTTGTAGAATCTCTTAGACTTTCTTTTTTTTCCACATGTATAAAACAACTTTCTACCGTGCACATGTGTTATTAAAGGCTGTTCTTGCTGTATGCTTTATGAAGTGGTAGGATATATTCTGTATACTTGCATAAATATTTCTAATAGAAAACTCATTTTCAGTTTGTAAATGCTTAAAAAATGTACAGAAATTACATATTACTGGTGAGATATGTGTGAAATACCTGAAGAAATCAGTTAGGGCAAATTATTAACTGTCTGTCCATGGAATAATAAAAATAATTAGAACATATTTTTTCCACCATGCTTTCAAGGTCTTTGGAGTATCCAGAATCATTTCAGCTTGCACAAGGGAAAAATCAGGTGCTGGAGCATGTGGTGTCTCACACATTCTTAGACTTGGAAGCCTGGTGAACACTTATGGTATGACTTTTTGCAGATTCCCAGAGTCTTATTCTCTATTATTCCTCTACAAATACTGGAGGAGTTTTTTTCTATGAATAGTCTCTGTTCAGATTTCCCCTTAGAATCTTTGCATGGGAGCTGCCCTTCAGGAACATATACAGGGTCCCTTGAGTTAATGGAGGGTGGTGAGGGAAAGATACACTGAGGTTCTTGATTTTAAATTATACTACATAGAGTTGCTTTTGTTTCTAAAAGAAGGCTCGGCAGCAGTGACAGCTCTAATTTGATTTAAAAGTAATAAAATTGGACCCAAGATTTTAAGGATTCAAGCTGTTATGAATTTGGCCTTGGAACATATTAGTACAGAAGATCGTATCAGTTTATTAAAATGCAAAAGTTGGAATCAGAGGGACACAAACAAATCAGTTCCCCTTAGCACAAATATTCCAAGTGTGAAGGTAGCTAGATATGGAGAAAGTCTGTTCTGCCCTCAGGGTCTCTGCACAGTGACCCTTCCTGCCAGAGATCTGATGTTGTGATGTCTGATTCCTGCCCTTATCAGGAGCAGTGGGGAAGCAAAATAATGTCTTAAGGGAGTTCTGGCTGGTGCTCACTACCCCCGGTGAGCTCAGCGATGGCAGCAGCCGAAGCAGAGCTGGGATAATTAACATCCCTCCCCTCAGAGGCGTGGTGCTGAAACAGGAGTTACAAAGCGAGAGGCATGGTGTGATAAATGAGCAAAATGGGCTGCAGAATTAGGCAATCTGGCCATTCGTACAGTACCTCATTAAATACATACATGTGTGTAAATACATGTTTTATAGGTATAATATTTCAATTCTTATAGTTTGTTACTCGCATTATAATTAACACCAGACCTTTTTTTTTTTTCTTCTTAATTTAGCTTGCTTCTTATGCAGTTGTCATTACTTTTTAACTACTAGGAAACCAACCATCTGACATTTCAATTTAAATCAGGCTTTCCATTTATTTTTAATAACATTTATGAATCTCTGAGGTAGAAGGAATCTATATACATTTTTAGAAAAACAAAATCAGCAGGAATTTGAAAATCCTTAGCAATGCTTTGAGCTTTTTCTGAAGAAAAGATAAAAAAACCCAAAGGAGTGCTGACAGTTTGTTTTCTATATACTTATATGGTCATGAGCATTTCAGATTCAGAAGGGCTTCTAAGAAAGAAACAGCTTTCTAAAACCCTTAGGCCTTCAAAATGATTTGCGAACCTGGCATTTCTCCATTTCACTGTATCTGTCTGTCCATCTTTCAGTTCAACTGGAAAAATGAAATGTGTAGGTGATATAAAAAAAATTCGGTTCCTTTTCCTTTCATAGGTAACTCAGAAATTGGTTAATAGGACTTCGTTATACACAGGCGATAAACTGAAATAAGTGGGCTCAAGATTCTGAAGTCCTATGCATTTCCTTTCTTCTTTAGCTTTTACTTAGATGCCTTAAACAGATATTGAAGTATTATTATAAGAGCTAGTCAAGTACAACTTAATAAGATTTTCTGTTACCTTCCAAAGAGAAAAAGCTTCTTTTCTTGCAATGTAATGAATAATCGTATTTTCTTACTTAATGTGCTATAATTTTAATAATAAATTGAAAGAAATTATTCAAATTTGAATATAATTTTATCACTTCCCAAAAGTAAGTTGTTTTGCTGTTTTGCTTGAGAAGAATCTCTGCTGCTTTTGGTGGTGGTGCTATTGTCTGACCTTTCAAGAGATATCCTCCTTTTAAGATACAGCACTCTTAAAATGGCTACTATTGCTAATGCTCACTATTGAGAAGATTATTAACACTTTCACAGTACCTATTTTTCAAGACACCATCACCTATTAATTCAAGTCCTTCTTAAAAACTTATTCAGTAGCATAGAAAAGTGGGTAAATATCAATTAAGAGTGGATTATAATGGATGTTTCAAACCCTGCCTAAGTAATTATATAATCTTTTCTGTGTAAGCCTTGACCCTACTTGAACTAACGATGTGGTAATGGACAAGAAATGATGGCTTTCAAGAAATTTCTGCATATCAGTGATTTTACTTGTGCATGATAATCTTTCCTCTTTTACATGGGCACTGAATACATCTTATTAGGAAGAACAAAGTTTACCTTTTTCCTATTGTTAAGAATGAAGAAATATATTTTTATTAATGTGAGTCAAAGTCAGTTCTTCAAACACAGTATTTTAGAAAAATCTTTCATTCTTGAAATGGTCTTCATTTCTGCAATATTTTCCTATGCCTAATCTGAGTCTTTGGAGCTAAAATAATTATTTTCAAAATATTCTTTTCTCAACTGAAATCACTAATGGGACATTTGGGTGCTATAATACTGTTAATGTAATACCATGGTAAGTTGTCTGCAGTCAAGCTACAGCACAAATGGAAATCTTGGTAACACAGGAAATGATCAAATATACCTTATGGAGTTTAGTTATAATGACTATTTCTGATATGCATTCTGATAACTAAATACTAAGATGCTTTGCATAATCTCTTCAAAATTCAGATGTGGAGCTAATTTCAGAAAGAAATTAACATCTTAGGAGCTATTCACCCTCTGCTTTTTTATGGCCTTGAAACCTTCAACTGTTCTAGGAACACACACCAAGCTTCAGCCAGTTTGCTTCCTGCTTTTCATGGGTGTCTTGTTGGCAGATAACAGATGAGAATTACTTGAATCATGTACCAAATGTATATAGCATTTTCAGTATTTCCCTCTGAAGTATAAACATTACAGAATTTCAAATTACAGTTGATGGAGGCAGGCATTTTTGGGCACAATACCTCACTCACTTTGCATTTTATTAACAATCTGTGGGATAAGCACCTCTGGGCTACCTGAAGTAGGAAAAATCACAGAACTTTCTGTGGGAAATCTCAGAATTCTCTGTGACTCGCTGTTTGCATTATGGTGTCATGTAAATCCAGTGCACAGTTGCAGAAACATTACTAAAAGTATATAGATTAAAAAGCCTCTACCAGAGATCTTACAACTTCACTGGGGGAGAGACGTATAGAGGTAAAAGAGAGAGAGAACATCTCTATCACTGTAACTTGGCCAAACAGTCAAACTAATACAAAATGCTGACTTACTCCATTAATTGCAACGTTTTGAATAGAAATAAATAAATAAATAATATATAAAAATCTTTTACCATTACTTATAAAAGGGCATCTGTTTTATTTTCTATGTGATTTATAAAATTGTGTGGGCTGTTTTTCTGAACAAGGCTTTTTTGTTTGATTGTTTTTTAAATTTATTTATTTTCTTTTTTTTTTAAGAAAACTGACTAGAGAGCCAATGCAGTTTCAGGAAGTGTATTTATCTCAGAGCATAGAAAGGAAGGAATAGATTAGACCAGTGGCTCATATACAGGAGGTAATACTGGGGACTATGACCACACTGATTTCCCCCCCTCTAAACTTTAGTATGCTCTTTTTTAGTATGAGTGACAGAATAACAAAATAGTGTTAACTACTATTAGCAGATTTGGGAGTCTTTGGTTACATGTTTTTGAGCTTCAGGGTAAAATTTCTGCAGACTGTTTTAAGCTATTGATTTTTCTTTTTCTTGTCTCCACAAATGTATGGCAAAGTGCCCTACAAAGCCTGGGCTGGAAGAAGGGCTATAAACAAGAGCCCGTGGGCTGTGTTTGCCAGATAACATTTGCTGTGTTGAGTTACTTTCTGCTTCAGCACGATTTTCCACACCAAGGGCTTATCATTTTCCTGGAGTCTTTAAAATTTCCAAAGAGGAGCAGATACAGTGGAAAATAAGTCCAGACTAAAAGATGCATTTAAGTGAAGTATTTACATCTCTAGTGTGTTGCACTTGCCTGTTAGTGGAAATTTAGCAAAGAACCACCAAAGCAATTTCTCAGTAGCTGCAGTGGTACTGTCTCTCCTCATGACACTGACCTAGATACTCACTTGAAGCCATCGTAGGTAAACAGAACAGATGTGGAAGATGTGCTAGAGAAGTATAACCTACTTATGGAGGAAGAAATACATATATGTATTATATTAACCAAAAAATATACACAAGGACTCTTGACTTTCAGAGGAAAATCGTATTACTTCCCTTGTTCAAAGAATAAAAAAGAGGAGAAAACAATCATAAATGTACTTTTTAATAGCTCTTCAAAGAAGCTACTCTCTACATGTTGGAATGATAAATATTTATACAACATTTTTTACTCTCTGAAAAAAAATTCTTAGGTTAAAATCATATTAAACAATATAATTATGTTTCAAAGGTGACTGTCTATTTGTGCAGGAAAATAGACATTTTTATAGGCATTTAACTGCAAGGGGAGTGGTTGGTGCTCTCACAACACAGCTGCCTCACTGTCTGATCCCTCACCACACAGGTGCAGAGGACACGTGTCTCATTTGGAGGTAGAAAAATAGTCAAAAAGTAAGAATTTTTCAACCAGCTACTCAGATATTGAATAATGTGGTCAAAAGACACAGGTAAGCTCAGAATTATGTTGTTCTACAGTCCAAGAAATTAAATAATTGTTTTGAAACTTTCTCAATTGTATCTGAGGCTTATTAGTTTTTAATATTTATGTATATCCAGTTTGCCCATGGCCTGGATTGCCCTTCTTAATTACAGTCAGCAAGAGTTCATGAACCACTGAGCCCAGTGCTTGCATAGAGAGAGACAGAGGGCATTGTAACACATATATCTGAAATCCAGAATAAATGGAAAGCAATAAATTAACAGTAAATATCTGGAATCTTGGCTCTCTGGTTGTGCTGGAATATATGAAAATGTAGTCATAATTAGGTATGGAAAATTATGTGAAACAAAAATATTTTCAGAATTACAGCAGATTTCTAACCTCTTTTAAAACCTGATAAAATTGTTTTTACGGTCATTGTCTGTATAATGCTTAATACAAAATTTACTAAGCACACCTGTTACCTCAGTGCAACACAAATCAGTGGCATCTCCCAGAACCTTAAAGCCTTGCAATGAAACCTTACATTACCTTTCAAGGAAGATAGAATAAAAGAAATGGAAAGCAGATCCTGAATTACTAAAAAAAAACCAAAAACAAACCAGATCATTCCATATAGTTATTTCAACCTTTTTAAGGATTCATACTGGCTGATGACACTCAACTTTCAAGGTCTGGCAAGTGCTACTTTGGGGTCTCAGATAAATGTGAAAATTCAAAGAAACTTGAAGCTCCAAAATATTTCATTGTCTGTCTGAACTAGACACACAGAAAAACATCTGGGCTGAGCCAAAGCATTCAGGGAAAAAATATATTCTTCCCATCACGGAGAGTGTATTAAATTAAGAGGCAGAGCCACTGTGTTGTCAGCAGAAACATATCTATGTACACAAGAGTTCTGTTCTTGCTAATAGAACTGACGGCAAATCCCAACAAATTTCACGCGGTACCAGCACATTTGTCCGCTGCAGGATCACAATGTCACTGCCGGGCTCACCAATCACCTGTGTGAAAAGTGCCTCAATTACATGCCCTTATAAATAAATAACAAGAAAATCTGACAACTCACTAGCTGATAGAGATGAAAAATATGTTGAGCTTTGTGAATTTTTAATCTGAAATCCAAAGTATGACACGCTACAATGATAAATATTTATAAAACATCCAAACCGCTTTCCAAACTATCTAATGTATATTTAAACTATCTTTAAAATAGATCTGAATTCAATGAGGTATACTTATAGTATATTAAAAGAAAATAGAATAAATTAGCAGATCCAACTGCAACTGACTTTTGTTGTTCCTGGCCGTGGGGAATGTCTTCTGGGTTTCTGAGGTAGAACAGCCCTCCTTAGACAGATAGGGAGCCCCCAGCAAACATTTTGCTTGAAGAACTGTTTTGCACAACCCTGTAACAAGGCTCTCAGCCAAACTTTGGTGAGTGTTCACCACAGACTGCGCCAGGAACCAGAGGGTGGAACAGGTTCCCATCACCCCCAATGGAAGCTTGGCTTTCTGTTTCTGACAGCAGTACTTGAGGAACAGAAATAAATCCTTTGAAACTTTGCTTCAGGAATTAAAACGCTACATGACTCCGGCTGATTCCAGCTAAGAAATGAAATATTTTTTTGATTACGTGATAGTTACATGTGTACTGTATATACCTGACTGTGTTCCTTGGAATTTGATAGTTTCTTTGTATGGGAAGAATTAATTCACTTTAGCTCTAAGCTGTCAAGAACTGAATATCACAAGAGAAAGCACTTGAAATCTCCTAATCCCTAAGAGGAGTTACAGTAGAAAGTATTGGATCAACTTCATTTCTAAAGGGTCAATACCACTTACAAGAAGGACAAGTGGTACAGCCTAATCAATGTTTGAAGCCCCTTATGTAATTAATGATTTCAAGTACTGCTTTCTGTGTTTTTTCTTGTTAGTTTTTATGAACTTTGCTAAAAATGTTTTCTGTGTTTTGCATGTAAATGATATTTTTGATCACAATTTTCCTAATTACAACTTCTTTTGACTGAATCTTTCTTAACAGCAACATCTGTATTTCATAAACAGAAATCTGACCACCCATTTCAAATAGAAATTGCATTAAAGAGCCCATCCAAATCCAGGCTAAAAAAA
>VZRN01005936.1:3428088-3456194 GCA_013397935.1 Dasyornis broadbenti | reverse complement strand
AGGTGGAAGAAACCTTGAGAGGTCACTTCATCCATTCCCGCTGCCCCAAGGCAGAATCAGTTATACCTAAAACATTCCTGACAGATGTTTGTCTAACCTGTTTTTTAAAACATTCTGTGACAGAGATCTCATATACTCCCCAAACAGCCTACCCTAATGCCTAACTCTCCTTTTAGTAGGAAATCATTTTTTGTTTTGTTCCCTGCCTTTGCTTTCTTTCTATATCATCTAATTTAAATCTTTATTGCTATAATTTAAGCTCATTACTTTCTGTCCTGTCCACCGTGGATATGGGGAAGAAATAATTCCCTCGCTTTGTGCAGCAGAGTTTTGCCTGTTTGAAGAATGTTAAACTAGAGGAGGAGTCAAGAATACTAAAAATAGCCTCCAGCATAGTAAGTGACCAGTAGGGGAAAAATGGATACAAATGTGGAATGCATTGGAAGGGAGCCCAAAGAGCCATAATGATCTGATAATTTGGCTAGACAGAAGGGAACTTGAATAAAAATTGCACATATGTGGCTCATATTGAATACCCACAAAAGATATGCGTGATTTCTGGCACACTGCATCACAAGCTATTTAGTTTAGCAGTAATTAGCTGTAAACAGTGGCGCAAAACTTTTAAGGATGAGGTTTGTTCTGGAGTTTCTTTTGGAATGTTTCAGTGTTTAGAAGACTAGGAAGAAAAATGTTCCTCAATTTCTAAGAATCATAGAAGCTAAAAACCAGTAAAGCTAAAAATGGATGAGCTTGAGGCAAAAGGTGGAAATTAAAGTGTCTCTAAATTCTAAAGAAAGGTAGGTCAGCAAGTTGAAATTCCGTCAAATAATACCTTCAGAGAAATAGTACTAAAAATAAAATGCTGTTCTGTGAAGGTTGATTTGATTGCTTCCTAAGGACAATAATAAATAATAAAAAATTTCAGAAAAATACTCACAAACCAATAACTTCTCCAGCAGAAGAACAAATGCATAGTAAAAACCCCAAAGCATGACAGATACAAAAGGATTTCAGAGACTTTTCAAAGTTTTACTGCAAGCATCTGATTCAAGGTTTCATTTACCTCAGTGCAAATAGGTGGAAGTTGGGCTCAACTGGTCTTCAAGAAACTCAAGTTTTGGGCAGAACCACAGTATATAAAGCCTGAGAGATAATTTCAGAATGTAGAGATGGAAACTATGAAAAACAGTGTATGTTATTTTGTGCTAGTGCAGATAAATTAGCAGGAAACTGTGTGAATAAAACTCATCACATCCTTCAATCTGATTCCTTTGACAAGGCTGTTTTATCATCTTAAAAAATGAAAATACCCCCCTCTGACTTGAATTCTTTGTAAGAACACTTTCTTAATTGCTTTCTTTATTGATAATTTTTCTACATTTTATTATTGGCAATTAAAAACACGTTGTCTTCTTGCAAGGTGAATAAAAATTAAATATTCATTTAAATAATCTCCATGCTTATGTTCAATAATCCAAATCTAAAATATTATTAATGTGTTAAATTATTAAACATAAATTACAAGGCTAAAGCTTTCAACTTGCACAAGTCTCCAGGGTAAGTCATGGCGCTGTCATCTGTTAATTCATTTTTACAAACACTGTCGAAAGCTGTGGAGACTGAATGTATACACATGCAAAGTATTTCTATGAGAGAAGACCTTGAGCAATCACCCATTTGACTTTATTTTCTTTTCTTGGACCTAAATTTCATTCAATAAAGATAAATTCCTGTCAGCAACCTTCCCTCACCATAACAGAGTGGTGTTTGATCTTTTTAATCTTCATTGCATTCTCTTTATTCTCCACTAGTTCCATGTGAGAGGATTTAGAATAAGAATTTGGATGGATCCAGCCTGCAATATCCTGTGGTTCCTGTGTACAGGATCCAGCTGAGTCTTCTGGAAAGGAAAAGAGGCCTCACTGCCTCCCTGTGTGTCTCTACAGAAGGCTGTGCAGAGACATTGATTATTCTGCCTTCCTGTAGATACAATGAATTTTCATTGAAAATGTGCCACTTTCTGGTGCACGTGGGGAAGTTCATGCTTCAGTATGTCACATTAGCATCTTCCCTGTAACAGAGCTAGCCAGATACTAGGAAAACATATATATTATATATTTTAATTTGCAGCAAACAGAGCTTTTGGAGTCCTAGATACTTTTAAGTCAACTGATTTAACCAATCATAAAGTCTGAAGACCAAATATGGAATCAGTCACTATGAGAAGCAAATATAACAAATAAAATATTAATTTGACTAATTCTGGTGTGTATTTTCCTCTCCAGTCTGCATGGTAATAGGATTTACAAATACATATCAAGGCAAGAGCAAACATAAAAAGTATTGATTTATGTGATGCCACTGAGCACAAAAGCACTACAGAGTATAGTGGGTATAAAATACAGACAGAGATAAAAGAGCTATTACAATAAACAAACTGATAGCAAAGGACAAGCAGGGAAAACACTGCTTTTCCGTCATGCCTTAATGGGATTATTGCATTCACTAGCTTTTCCAAATACTGATTTTCACTTACTATAAGCCTTGGGGATATTCATCAAAAAGTGTTTCCAGTAATTAGAACTTTGTGAAGAATTAAAACATTGACAGCACTGAACAGCAATGAAAACAAAATTCTAAGGTTGATTCATGAGTACTCACAAGCTGAAATATGAACTTGAGTAAGCAGTCAGCTCCTTGGCAATGTCTCAACACATGGTACTTCAATGAAATGTTGCATTTGAACTTGTAGATGTATTTCTTTTAAGCAAATGATCAAAATATTCCTTCTTAATTTATGATTTGAATATTTTTTTCCATCCAAATATTCGAGTTTCAAGATCCTTCCTGGTAAATTCCTGTATCCACCTACAGTAAGTGATAGGAAAGACTGAGCTAAATAAGAAAAATAAGACTCTTTGTATTAAAATAGCAAGATGGGGGAAATACCACAAAACCAAACCCACTCTGTTCATAAAATTCAGAGACTTCACCAGCACTAAGAAATAAATTAATTTCTCATCATTTACACACAGTCCTTTCTTTTCTTGCATCATTTATGTAAACGTGTTGGGGAAGGGGAAAAAAAAAAAAAAGTTGTTAAAACTGTCTGGTTACCTGGGTCAAGTTATTACAAATTTTATTGTGTGATCTTTAGTATCAATGACTGTTTTCTATTTCTATTTCCTTTTCCCTTGATTCCCTACTCTGATTTGTCTTGACCTGAATTGGTTTGTTGGCTTCTCTGAGGGCAACCGGGAGGTCGCACTCCAAGGTGTTTCATTCTGCAGAGTCGAGCGCTGGGCAGCTCCTGCCACCCACAGCAACCTGCAAACAGGTTCTGACAGGAATGGACTTACAAGAGAATGGGGGAAAACTGGTCTGCTGCAGCATTTCCTGGGCATAGTAAGCTGTCTGCCATATAAATTGTTCATAAGTTTTGTGTGCAAAAATAATATAAGATATAACTTTTCCGAGCATCCTGTTCTCTGTGTCCTTCTGTGCAGCTGATCTCCCTGGAAAAGTCAGAGCAGAGGAGTGCTTGAAGTAGAAATGGGGTGAGGTAGGGAGTGGAAAGGGGAGGGCACTGTGTGCTCAGTCTTGCCCTGGTCAAGCACAGGGGTCTCTGGAAGAAGTGTTCCTGCTTAGAGAGGGTATTCAGTAGTAAATCCTGCACAGGTTGCTATTTGGTCCTTTTCAGCCATTCCTGGCAAGTCACCAGTGCTCTTGCTTGAATCTGGATCCAATGAGCTGCTGAAAGTTCCGGATTTTAGGCAAGAGCCTGATTAGATTATCTGACATCTGTCACTTTTGCTGGCCTGTTTTGAGCTCTGGGTGAGGGTGTTAGGGCATGCCTTCAGGCAGAACAGAGACCACTGACATATTAAGGGGAGTTTGGAAAGGATAGAAATTAGTCTGGTAGGTGGACAGTAGGTCCCCAAGAGGGATCATGATCCGATACCTTCTGATCCTCCTTTTTTTTTTTCACACATGAAGTGCCCAGGCCATGATGCTCAAAACATTTAAGAGTGGAGTCCTGGGGTGTCAGGATGTGTTCCAAAGCCAGAAGAGCTTCCCGCAAGAAATCTCAAGCTGTAGCTTCCAGGTGTTAGCAAACTGGCGTGAACAGCCAGGGATAAGATCAGAGAAACGTCTAATGAAGATTTCTCTCCTAAAGGGCAAACCTACTGTCTTTAACCTTTGCTGCTCCATTTCATATGGCACCTCTACCTTTGCAGGTGACTGAAGGAAAAATACACACTGCCAAACCAATAACTGGGAGACAAAAAAAGGGGAAAGCAGTTGGTAATGGCAGCTACCAAAAGGCAAGCTGCTAAGGCTGTCTGTATCTCATTCACAAGCTTATTGTAGATCAGGATTTCAGCAGCTTTGCTGAGCAGTTTGTGCTTCATGCCAGCTAAATGACACAGGCTGTAGATTTCCAGCTCTTCACAAGATTAATGGGTTTAAACTTGAGGTGAAACACATTCTAACAGGGTGCTTATGTCATAAAGTACCCTGTAACTTTTATTTTGAGCAGTATTAATCCTACAGGCTGTTACGTGCTCACTCCTTCATCCGTGTAATGAAGATAACCTGCCTCTCTTGTGGTACTTGGATTAGATCTTCCTGGTGTTTATAAAAGATAGCAGAGGTCTCTTTAGGACCCTCTGGACAGCTCAGAAACATTAACAATCTCTCTTTATTTCAGTGCTCTTAGAAGCTTATGGTTTGGGGTCAGCTGAGGCAAATTGGCAGAGCCTAACCAGTTCTCAGTTGGCATAATTTCTACCTTGGCAACATTTGTTAGGAAAAAAAGGCTCAAACAAAGAAACTTTTATATTTACTTAAACTGTTTTAGTTTCTTCTTATTGTGATTGAAAATGACTGACAATATGGAGGGACAAGCTGCCCTGAGTTAAACATTCCTCTTTAATACAATGCTGCTAGAAATATACTTGTTATGAATCTGTTCTCATAAATTGCACTTACTAATTTATGTGCTGATGTGTTTTGTAGCTTGGAAGTCATGACTGCTTCAGCACTATCGTGTGATGAACAGGAAATAAATGCTTTGCTTTATGCTGATGGATTCTGAGAGTTGGAGCCGGACAGATTTAAATCAATTTGTGATAATGACATTGTATACCAACACATGATCTGGAGTACGCATAAATATAGAAGAGAAACAATTAAGGACCAGCTGGGGATACAGACACAAAGAATTCTAAAGTAGTAGGCTTTTAAGCCATCAAAACTGCAGGATTAGTGGGTTAGGGATTAATATGAATCCTTGTGGGTTATATGTGAACTCTTGGGATCAATTTCTATTCCAAATAGTTTACATCCTTTCTAAAAATATATAAACTAATACTCTAAACTTCACACATGTGTGTACTGATGAGGGCACAAGGGAGCCTTCCTTCTTCAGGTAAAAGCTAGTGACAACCTAAGAAGGTTCTGAGCTGGTATTTTCATGCTGAACTTCAAAACAAAGCAGAAATGGGATTCAGAAAGCGACCAGCACTGAGCTCAGTCGCTGTCTAAGTCACAAACCAGCTAAGCAAACAGTAAGAGAGGACAACTGCACCCAAGAGAATGTGAGTTCTTTGTACCTAGATGTTTCTGTGACTTTCTTTGTTGTGAGGTTTCATAAAGTTTGGCAACTTTATTATAGAAAATAAGTATGCAATATTAAAAATTTAAAAAAAATGTTGAATACTACTGGTCATTTTGAGGAATTGGAAGTTCCTTTTCTGGGGTCCTATATATTGTCTGCCCTGCAGCACTAGGGACCCATGCCTTAGAAGTTTGTTTAACAGATAGTCAGATTTGTTGGGAAACATATTCTGTTGTGTCTCCAGATAATTTTCCAGTCTGCAGCAGATTTTTCTTGCATATATCATCTGTGCTTGCTCCTTCAGGCAGCCATAAAACTAGTTTAGGACAATCTAATTCTACTCTGATACTCAGCCTGCCCTCTGGAGGCCTCCATCTCCTCTGGGGGCCGTGGTAGGAAGGGGAATTTCTAGAGCCTCACTTATGGCTGGACATGTCAGATTCTTGGGGAACTTGGCTGCAAGAAAAACAGCACTAGGCCTTGATTGTTGGCTGCAGCACAGTCTTTGCTTTTCTGCCATTTCCTGTTCTAGGGGGGTTATATGTGCACTCTTGTGGCACACCTGAAGCATACCTGAATAGCCAAGGTGAATATACTCTCCTAGAGCCAAGGAAAAACATAAATAGTTTTGTGATTTCTGGAGCTGATGCACTCCTTCTTTTGCAAATCGAGAAATTGTTCTTTTTTCCCTGGTCAGGTGAAATCCATTTATAGGCAGGGTCCCCATGGGAGCGGCATCCAGTCTGAATCAAGGTTGCCGTTCCCTAGCACCCTTTTAGCTCTCCTTTTCCCCTGCTGCACCCACTGCAGGTTGCTCACTTTAATTCTGGGCTGTGAAATCTAGTCATCCTTTTGTCACAAGCCTAGTAGTTACTGTGGGTGAAGGTTTATTACTGGGTGCACACTGTTTCATATTCCAATTCCATATTCTATCAGTTTTATGGCATAGAATTGGAAAATTATTTTTTAGCATTTTACATATACTTGTGTGCTGTATAACCAGCAACTGAATTAGGCCCAATTAATCTGGGCCAGAATCTGATCTCCAATATTCCTCTACAAGCCTAGAGCAGGTTTTTAGATTACACGGAATTATATTCTGTGTTCAAATGAAACACAGAACCTGGCCCTTCATGCTCTACCACACAGATGCAATTAAACTACATCTTCTCTACCTGCTTCCATGTATTTACATTTAAAGATATCAGCAGAAAATATCATCAATGGCTGCATTCTGGCTGATTCCTAAAAACATGCAGTAATGTAAAATATTTATTTTAGAGAGTGAGATGCTTAATTGTACTCAGACACCTCTGGAATCCACTCTCATTCATTTCTATATGAAAAGCAAACAGACAAAAGTCTGGCTGACAGCTTGCCAACATGCTAATTAACTTTCAGCTGCAGCATTCCCAGCCAGCCTTCGCTCACAACCTACACACCCTGCCAGGAAGCACAACAACAAAATTCAACTTCAAAATATAGAACTGGACAGAATATAGAGAGTGGCTTAACAGGAAATGAAAATGTTCTGCATGCAAACATAGGTTATACCTTTTAATTATTTATTTAGGACAGACTTGCATGTAATTCACTCATGGCTCAATAACTCAAATTTTATTATTATTCCTTTTTAATTCAGGAAATTCAAAGATCTGTTCTTCATCCACCCATATAAGTCTCCTCTTTATTGTTTTGCTGCTGCATATATTTCCAAATGTGTGCTTTTTGCAGTGGAATATAGTACAGGTGGGAGCCTTCAGTTTCCAGGTTTTTAGAGACAAAACCTCATGGCTGAGAAACTCTTACAGACCCCCTTCCCTTTCTAGTGCTTTCTCAAGAGACATTGATGTTCGCTCTATCTTTTATGTTTTTCAGGCTGTTCAAACTTTCCTCTAGCGTAAGACACAAAATGTGTGCTTACGGGAAAAAGAAGATTCCTAATATAAATTACAAATTTAATTCATATTTGTCCTCCTTTGTCTTTAACTAAAATTAGCCCCCTCCCACCCCCACATCTGTTCTGCTTCTGGTCTCTTCCCCCCTCCCATCTGCTCCCACTCTCTCTTCCCTCCTCCCCCATCTGCTTGAACATCACTAACCCTCCAGGGATCCCTTTTCCTCTCTTTGACTCCCTGCCTATCTCCCAGCTGGGCTTGCCTCTGCTATCTGAAAACAAAATGATAAAAACAAGTGTTTATGATGGAGAAAGCAAAGCACGTACTACTGTTAGTGAACTTCTGCAAATTCCTCTTCTTGTGCTCCACAGAGAAAATAGAAAACACCTCCTTGACTTCTGAAGCACGATAATATCACACCACATCTGAGTGTTCTCAGAGGACTCCAGCCTTTTTAATGGATGCAGTTGAGTCATTGATTAGACAAGCACCCCAAAAGTTTTGCTTCCAGTTGGAAGCTTTATTCTTTTGCCTCATTACCATGTCCATCGTGAAGAGTGCCAAGCAACAAAAGCAGGTCTTAGGTGCTGGGTCAGACGTTGTTTTCAGTTCCCATCACTTCTGGGAGCTGCAAACTCATCTGAACTGGCTTTGATGGCTGCAGGTCCAGGCGATGATGAAACTGCAGTTGACATCCAGTTGCAAAGGTCTTTGAGAACACCGTGTTTTCCGCACTATCCATTTTACGTGGCTCCTTTGATTGCCCTGCAGTTATACTGCCTTGAAAGTGACACATCATAGTGCTTCATCGAGGTGCTTCTCTGAATATCACAGAACTCATTTTCAATTATTTTGCTGTTATCGTCTTCCCCTATACACAACATAATCACTGTGGCCCACACACTTCAATTATTCATCACTAGCTATGGGAAATTTGGCAAAGCGCTGTGGTATTTTTCAAGTATTCCTCCAGGCAGCATATTTTGGTGACAAAATTTCAGGAAGCATTTTTTGGTGTTATGTAGCTTAAAGCAATATTTTATTTTGACCAGACCTTCCATGGATGCACAAATTTACTGTAAGCCTTAGGAACAATTGTTGAGGAGTTACAGTATTGTATTGCAGAAATCAGCCTTGAACTGCTTTGCCTGGAGACCTGTCAGTTTTATTTAAAACTAAAAAAAATATACGTGTATTGTTAGGGGTGTCTAGCTCCACAGTTACTGCCTTTCCTCCTGACCCAGAGTTAGGTCAGTGGAAATATTTTTCAAAAGCATGCAGAATTGAACAAACGGGCACTGAACATATATGAACCAAAAAAAAATTAAAGAACTGAGAATGTTTTTTGTATTACTGTCATCCATTTAAAAAAAACTTTGTAGTTTGAGTATTAAAAATATTTAAAAATCTCATTACAATACCTTTCTGTGTCACTTTATTGGTAGTCTAATTGCTTGATGATAGATGGTTTATGTCATAAATTTTGTGGTCATCAACTACATTTCTAGTGAGTAGGGCTTTAAAAACTGAGAATGAAATAAGAAGAAATCTGTGTTATTTGTATACAGTTTCCTATGTTTCATTGTAGCTATTTATCCAAGGAAAGGTTACGATGTACCTCAGTAGAAAAGTAAATGAGAACAACTTTCCTGGGGAAAAATAGCTCTATTAGGCCCATGATGGCTTCAGTGAAAGCAAAGGTGCATCTTCAGAGAACATATGCTAAATATATAGCTTGAGGAAAATATATTTTAGTAAAAAATACAATGATATTTTTTTAATAAAATTGAAATTATTTCCCCTGGATTATTAAAAAAAGGAAAACAAACACAAAGAAAGCAAATCCAAAATCCCAAGCAAAACTTTATTTAGAAACCATTCCATGAGCAATTATTCTTCAGTTTCGTGTTTCTCTAGCAAGGACAAGGAATATCCAGTCCCTGCAGGCTTAACAAGGTTTATGTATTTTTCTTGTATTAGAGAACAGGATTATAGAGAAGGCAGCATCCACAATGTTTTCAACTTTTACGACAAATCCAACTACATGTTTTGTCATGTGGATTTGCAATCCCTTTATGAATTGCTGAAGGGACTTCTTCTGTAAAGTGATTGGGAAAGGGGAAAAAAAGCCCCAAACTGTATTGAACATTAAATATTAAAATCACTCCTATAATATTTTACATGTTAAGAATCTTGCAGCAATTTAAAACATTTAATGAATGTTTACATCTTATCTGAAAGGTAGTGTTTATTTTGCCCATTTCCTGTGTACAGTATAATGATATGCTGATTGAGTCCCGCAGGAAGTGTTCCATAGCTCATTTCATCAGATTGGGCCTGAAAGGATATAAGTGATTGCCCAGAAAATCTGCAACAGAACAGGAAATGGGTCCCAGATTACACAATTATTACTCCTGTACTTTTAAATAAGACTAGTCTCCCAATAGAAGGCGCAAACCGAAACTGCTACAGGATTTATTCTGAAGTTGAATAATACCACTAAGATAAAATATGATAAGGTGAATTTTTGAAACAAAATTCAATCAAACCTCCAAAGAGAAATTTAAAATCGAGTTTTAGGAATTAATCTGCTTTTTTGCTTGGATAATGAGTCTAGTAGTGCTAAGCCAAATAAAATATACGCCATTTTAAAAAAGGCATTTAGAAGAATAAAAAAAAAAGAAGGAAAAAGAAAAGGTTACTATAAAGAGCCCTAATAAGTAAAATATTGCATATGGATTTTGTTTTTTTGACTGTTTAATTTCTGCTATGTGTTTTGTTTGGATAAACAAAACCTCCATATTTCCAAAGACAAAAAAAGCTAAAGACAATAATCTAAATACAATCCAATGTGACTGTAATGTTTTCTCAGCCTGGCTTCTACTCCAGGTTGTTGATAGATTTTATATCTATATCATTTGGAACATCTTGTTAGGAGTCTAAAGCCGTGGTGAGGACAACAGAAGCCTTATCTTTTGGGGCTCTTTCTCAAACAGAGCTCAGTATTTTGCACAGCTGCCAGTATCCATTTTGTTATCACTAGGAAAAGGTGACAGCATAGTCATTTGAAAATATTCTCTACTTTCATGTGTTTAAGTATGCATTCTGCTGTTGTCTGACTTACTGGAGTTGTCATTGCATATTTTTTCTGGAAAAACCATTTCTGTATAATTTAAGAAATAGAATTGGGGGTGGGAAGGAGGGAGTTTTGCCTTTAACCATAAGCAAACTTGGTCCTTATCTCTAGAATTTCAGACAATGAACATTAAATGTTGATTTGTAGCTCAGTGTCTTGTCACAGAATATCAGTTTGACACGTATAGAAAAGATCCATCAATTTTAATAAAGTCTTGCCTCTCCCTTGAGTTAAACAACCCATGAAATTCTCTGTAGGAGAAAGATGTAATGATGCTCAATAATTACTACTTTAGAACAATATTTAAATGTCATAATACTCAGTTTTGTTCCTCTTGGTGCAAGAAAGCCAAGCCTATGCAGCAGTTGAATGGGTGAGGAGAAGTCACTCATATGAATTTTTACTTCTTCAGGCTATTTACCAACAGCAATATTATTGCTGAGGCAGGGGGCTGAGTAGAGACTCAAAATGAAGTTGAGAATACAGGAAAGATTTTTTGTTCCAATATGTTGAAGGTAGCTTGTAGATTTTCATGCAAAGTGAAGCAATGCTATTGACAACTTCCCAGATGTATCTAAATGTAAGAAAACCTAAGATAAATTTAACCACATTGAAGAAAGAGATGCCTGTCATCTATAAAGCCATTCCTGGATTTCATTTTAAGACTTTTTTAAAAAACTCTGTCATATTAGAGATGATAAACAACCAAATCAGAAACTGGTCACTACACTACGCATTACAATACACAACTAACTGTGCATTGCAACAAAACTGCTCATCAAAGCTTCTTAAGTGAAATTAATAAAATGACATGTTCACTTTAAAGAGCTGGAATACTTGCTCCTTTTGCACAGGAGAGGATGACTGTGCTCCTTGTTCCACCTCACAGCACACTGGCACAAAGATATTTAAATATACTTGGACTAGGTCCCTTTCAACAGAAATATTCTATTCCATTTTTTTTTTAAGTAAGTGAAGGGAAAGCATAAACACAATTTGTGAAGGAAGAAGATACCTGTGAGATGTGAGATGTGACAGGAGACTACCAAATTAAAACCTTGTACCGGTGAATCTCTCTGTTTTCTGTTTCTTCAAGGATTATGTTCTTGACTAGGGCATAATTGTCTGAAGAGGATACATTTTTTTCCAATGTACTTTACTTGATAAGAAAAAATAATCAGCATCCTGGATTATTTTTCTAATTCAAGTATCTTACTATTTTCTTGATTTATTGGAGAATCAGAAAAATTATGAAAATAACTGTAGTTTAGCTCCATGACTTAGCTTTTTAAAATCCGATAGATCAAAAGTTCACTAAGTGTATACAGATAAAAATAATATACTCTCTTTCTGAATAAATAAAATTCAAGGAAACTGTTCATTTACATCCAGAACTTGAAACGAAGTTTGAGTAAATTATTCAGTGTGAATTATTTGTTCATCTCTCTTCATTATACCTTTGGTTTGCTTGATTACTACTAAACAGACTTTGCCAGAGTAAGATATTTTCAGGGACTGAATCAGGAGTACGAAGGTGACCTTATCTTACGCCATCAAAATTAGGATGCCTTGAATTATCAATTCTAAATCTTCTATCTCTTTGCAAAGATCACATCCTACTTGTATTTAATCAGAAAAAAATGCTTCAGTTCTTTTTTCTTTGTTAATATATCACATATACAAACGCCAGCAGTCAGCAATCATTAAGAAACCATAAAATATCAGATCAACGAGCACAAGCAATAACTGAGGAAAATATCTTTTAAAAAATAAACTTCAGTTTTAGCTTTCAGTTCAAGTGAAAAATTTTCTTATGTTATGAAACAAAAATCCTTTTAATTCTTAACTTTCTGAGTGTAAGGTAAATATTTTTTTAACATTTCCAAATTCTACATATAATCAGGTTTTCATGTTTAGCTAAGAGTACATATTACTTGTCTGTGGAAAAAGAGGTATAGACTGTGTATTTGAATGTTATTATGGAATTTGACTTTATAGCACCAGTATTTCTCATTTTTTAAAGGATAATTTCTTCATCTAGAAAAACTCTTGTTGCTTCCAATTTAATAAACTTGTTGTGAATTTGAAAAGAGAACTGGAAGTCTGGGGAGGGTATAGAAAGAGAGCCTGGAGTCTCTAGCACCTATCTCATTTAAATGATTTCCTTTTAAACCTGAGATAGTCCAGACTTGCTTGGTAGACTTCTTGAGGCTGACAGGGTTTCATTTCAGCCAAACATTAAAAACCTCCTAAAATTTAACTGTTTGGTCTGTGTCCTAAAATATTCTTTCTGTGTGTGTATAATACATGAAGAGAAGACAATGTTAGACAGTGACTCTAAATAGGGATCAAAAAATACTGCTTTTTTACCTCTTTTCTTTTTGAGGACAGATGCATTTACATCAATTCCTCAGAGTCAGCCTGCAGAAATGGAGCTTCTAGGATTTAGTAAGCCACTGGAATGCTGTCTGTTGCAGGTCTACAATATCTTATGAAAGAGAAAGGAAGCAAGCCATCAATTCTGAATTGTACAGGTCCTTCTAAGCATTTAATGGTTGAGGAATACTTAGATAATCCATAAAAGAGAGAAAAACATGGAAAAAAATAGGGTTTTTTTCAAGGCTGCAAGTTTCTATGCCCATTAGTTTTCATATATTTAAATGAATATAATAGGATGCTGTCATTTGAGTTCCTAGCTTGATTTCTGCTTATAGATGGTAATGTTTATTATTTTTAAAAGCAATAGTACTAGACTAACTTCCTTGGTTAGCAGTTGAATAAATATGCATGCTGACTGTTTTCCCTATTGTTTAGAGCTTGCTTTTGGTCACTGATGATCCTATAACTGGGAATATAAACGTATTAAACAGGACACAACACCGCTGGAAGAAGTGCACCAGAGGAGAGGGCAGCGTCCTGAGCTAAGCCAGGTGCGGAACGAGACCCCCATTTCCTAGATAAAGAAACCACCACCTGAAAAAGAGAAGTTGAAGGATTAGTAAAGTAAGTGTGTTTGCTGAACTGCTTTGGCAGGTTGCTGGCAATCAGCATTAACTTAATCGTGGCTGTTTCCTGGGGGCTGCTGAGGTTGGTCTGCTCCTTCTGGAGTCTGAAGCTGGTGAAGATTGACTGAGCCCTGCGTGGGGCTGGCTGTGCTCCTGCTTCCTGCTCTGGGCAATGCTGGCTGCACACCATCCCTGCCACTAATCCAGGGATGTGCTTTGTCGCCTTAGTAATCAAGGAAAGATGTATATGCATTTTGTGCCCCAGGTGTGTACTGTACAAGAATGCGTTCACCTTGTTTGCTGAGACTGCTTGAGTAACTTTAAAATATATATATTCATTTTCTGCCTCTAATTTTGGATTGGTGGGGGTTTCTTCTTTGGGTTTTTTTGTGGTTTTTGGTTTTTTGGTTTGGTTGTTTCTGAGTTTGTTTCTTTTTCTTTTTTTTTTTTTTTGGGTGGGTGGGCAAGGAGTGTTTCTTCTCCCGATAAAGATTTTGTAGAAGTGGTAACAAAACTGCTGTCAGCTACTGACTGAGTTTGTGTTTTACATTCTGTTTCCAACTTGGCATAAATCCTAAAATTAATAAAATGACGTGGTGCTCCTCTTGGTAATTAAAGCAAGATGATTATTCTACAGTAATAATCCTCTTAAATAGTGAAGCATATAAACAATGGAAAGATAATTCTTTGCTCAGCACTGTAATATACTGGTAAATAAAAAAACAGATTACTTTTGAATTGGTAAACAAGTAATCCTGTTTGTTTCAGTCAGAATAATGAATCTCTATTTGTGTAACAAATGTGCATTTGGTTTGTGACCCTGAAGATATAAGGTAGAATTTGGATAGTCCATGTGTTCAGAAATAACTGTTTTATCAACTGGCTGATTCTGAGCCTGAAGCATACATCATAGCTAAGGATAACAATCTATTTCATCCTTCTGACTTTATATATTCTGATAAATACTAAACAAATAAAGGTGTAAAATTCTCTCTCTTTTATATTTTTTTAATCTCAAAACTTACAGCTAAGTTGTCTGTGCTATAAATATCATACAGATCACAAACATTTTTGCAAGTGTATGTTTGATGCTTGTTTCTTTTATCTTGGAAGAGCAGAGCAGGTTCCCTAACGCAGGCAAAATTGTTTCCAGTGCAGAGGCAATCAGCCCTGGGCAAGAACAGTTCCCAGATGTAAACAGGTAACTTCTGAGAGAGGAGACGGTGGGAGAAGGGACTGGAGCAGACACTTTGGTGTATGAGATGGGCATGGGTATTTTTCTGCCCACTGCTGACTGAGAGGGGACCAAAGGGCTTAGCAGGTGTTTCACAAAGGAGCTCCGTAAGAGCAGCAATGTGGTGTTTTGAGCCCAGTCCTTACAGGGTGATGAAATCAGCTCCAGGGGCAGCATGTCCAACCCTGCCTGGGGGGCTGGGAGAGCAGACAGCCAAGCAGATCCTACAAACACTTTTGACATGGGCCCAACCCAGAATGCAGACCACAGGACCTGGATTCCTTAGCTGTGGCTGATGTTTGGATTTTGGTGTTTTAAATGTTTATGATACGAATCTATTTTATTATTCATTGTGTCCATAATACTTTGACAAAGTAACTAGAAATATAAGGAAATGTAGCAATGAGTTATATAAATAAGCCTCTCTATATCTCACATTGTTATAAATCAGAGCACAATTTTTCCCCAAAATTTTTGCTTCTTGCATAAATAGGATGAGTCAAGATAAAAAGAAAGATTAAACTGATGGGGAATGGCCATGATGTGCGTCTGCCATGAGAGTGCTGTTGCAGTTTTGAGCAGCACTGATAAATATCTGTAAAGTTGATTCACAGTGCAACATGTAGCAGTGAGCTCTACTGTGAAACTAAAGAGAATAAAATTAGCCTTAATCTAACATTGCCTGTTTAGGCTACAACATTTTTCCCTTTGAAAGTAAATAAATACAAAGCACTGCTATATTCTTGCAACCCTTTCCTGAAAAAAAAGTACAGCAGGAGGGAGCCAAGCCAAATTGTCACCTGGAAATCCCAAGTTACATATTTATCACTTCTGTGTCAAATCCTCTCTCCCTTGCCATACCACGGATTACTGTTTTTGGAGCAAAAGATTGTTTTTGTCCTATCCATTCTTGGATGAAATCTCAGTTAGGTTTTATTCATACCACTCTAGAATATGTTAGGGTTTTATGCTTATGTTATTATGTTATGGAAAAGGTCAGTCAGGTTTACACAAAGCAAGAGTTCTTCTCTTGGAAAACTCCACAGCTGGGCTTCTCTATGCTGAAAATCCTTGTTATGCTTCCTTGTTGTCACTTTCCCACTCTTGGAATAAAGGTTTCTCTGACAATTTGTATGTGTTTTGAATGTGGAAATGGACATACTGTCTCTTGACAGGACTTATTTAATCCAATTTCTGATGCTATTATCACTGACAGCTTTTAGGGGAGCAGCTGTAGTTTTGATTTATGTCCTCAAAGAATTTGTTCTGTCAAGGAACATTTCCAAATATGTTGGGACACATAAATCCTTCTCAAAAGGGATCCCTTTCTTATGAAATATAAAATGATAGGATCAAGGGATTGCAAGTGTTTGACACATTTCTCATTTAAAACAATGTATAACCCTTTGGGTTCTTAAATACACTTTTGTCTATTCCAATTGGTCTTAAATCAAAAACCCTTGAAGACAAAGTTAAGAATGGTAAGTAAAGGCAGCTTCTCAGGTGTATCTCTCAGGGAGCAATTAGACTGATCAATTTGACCTCAGTAGTTCAGTTCCGTATCTGGATCCTGGCAAAGCATATATTGGGACTAAATATTTCTTTTAAAGATTGTGCTGTGTGAATTACAGAGTTAGCAACTACTGCCTATATAATTAACTATGTAAATTTAAGAATTATATTCAATATTCTGGTGCATCAATGGCAGTTCTTAAATAATGAAAATAGAATTGTCTTAATATGTAGTGTCACTTGCAGCTCTCTCAGATTTCTTTTCACACATCTCCTGAAACAGACTAATCACAAATTTGTGAGGTACTGTGACGTATGGAAAAATGTAGGAAGACCTTGAGTTTGTGTGAAGCGCTGCTCTAGAGATTTTTATGGTATAGAGGTTGCCAGTGATGGTGCTTACAAAAATTATTATTTTAAGGTTTTTTAGGAATAACAACCTCCAAATATATTACCTTATTTCAGTCTTCTTTTCCCTGGTCAAAAAATGCACAAACAATACTAAGTGGCTTTGTTCAATTGATCCAGAACCGAATGGGAACAATTTAAGAAATTATTTTCTTACCTTTCAAATAAAGGATAGTTTAGAGACCTATTGGTCACACATCTGACCTCACTTGCATTAGCTTGCAACTGCGATCGATTGAGTTACTCTGGATTTATGGTGGTACAACGGGGAGTATATTTAACAGTAATAGGCAGGGTTGCCGAGGTTCTGGAAGCCAGAGCCTAGCTTTTAACTGCCTGTTCCTGCAGCCCTGAAGAAAACATCTCCACTGTCTCAAGACCTTTTATTTTCTGTTTTTCTTTCCTTTTTCTTCAAAATAAGTCAATAATTATCTCAAATGGGTGAGTATTAAAACTTTATTTAATCAAACTACAAGGCTACTGGAAACAAACTATGTTAATACTTTCCATAACTTTCGACCCTGTAAATTTTTTGGACACACTCAAGTTCTTATGCTGCATCTGAGTGTGAAATCCAAGACACCTGTTTTCAGAGCTGGAAGTGATGCAGTTTTGGATGTGTTTCTTCAATGAACCCAGTCTTAACAAAGACTACTAACCAAGAGAAAATTTAACTTGAACCTTCCTTTCCTCCCAGAAAAACTGTCTGCTCTCAGCTTGGATGGGTGGATTTTTTGATAAGTAAAAAGCTGTGTGGATGGCTGGGCCCAGAGGGTTGTGGTGAATGGAGCTCAATCCAGTTTTCAGCTGTTTGGCAGCGCCTCAGTTTTGGGGCCAGTCCTGTTCAAGATGCTTATTGATGATCTGAACATGGGGAAATTTGCAGGCTGGATAGAGTATTGATCTGCTTGAAGCTGGGAAGGCTCTATAGGGATACCTGTACAGACGCCATCAATGGGCTGAGGAAAACTACAGGTGGTTCAACAAGATGAAGTGTCAGGTCCTGAACTTGGGTAGCACCACCTCCATTCTGTACAACAGGCTTGGAGAGGAGAGACCTAAGAGCAGCTGGACTTGATGGTCTTAAAGGTCTCTTTGCACCTTAATGATTGTATGATTCCTGAAGCAAAATGCTTTTAAAATTATTATTATTATTATTTTTAAATTTTAATTTTTTTTTTCTCAAGTCTTGGTGTCAATAATAGGGCTGAGATAGTCTACCTTCTGTGTAATCAAGACTTCAGTTTTCTCAGAAAATTTGAAATGCATTTAGTAGGCATAGGATAGCAAAGCATTTCAGTATTTAGTAGTTAGTTTACCAAATGCAATACCATCACAGGACCCATAAGCCAAGACACGATTCCAAAATGTAATTACGACTGTTTTAGCTAAAAAATAGTCTTTCTTTCTTAAGAAATCATCCTGGATCAATATGATAAAAATAACCAGTGTGCTCAAGACACATGCTCTGACTTGCTGGAACTTGCTTAATTCCGGTGGTATACAAGATTGCTGGATAGCAGTTTCATGTCCCCTTTTATTTCCTATACTTCTTAGTAAAAATCTTCTATATTGTCCATAAATTTAGTCGCACTATCAGGTCACATGCCGGAATGACAACACAATACACGTTCTCAAAATGAAAGAGATTTTTACTCCTAGAACGAATTGTTTTTCTCTGGATGAATGCTTCAGCAGGCTTCCCAGTGGTGTCTCCTCAGGCTACTATCGCCTGCTAGCACTACTGAACCTGTCAAGAGCTTTTGGGAAGTATCATGGATTTCTTTGTCTTCACCTTGTTCAGATCCCAAACAGGAGAAGACTCCTCTTCTAGGCTCAGACAATTGTTTGACATCAAACATCTCTCCATTTCAATACTAGAAAATTTAAAGTCTTGTGAATTGCCTTGAAAACTTGGCAGCTAATAAAGAGATGCATGCTAACAGGTATGGCATGATTGTACCACATATTCCTGTGCTCAGGGAGATGGGAAGTCTGATCTAAGACATCACTGTAGAAGTCCCAGAAAATTCTTTATGTAGCAGCCATGTTAAATGTTTTATGTTGTGGTTGGTTGTGAAGCATTCAAGTTAACTTTTAGCTGGTTTATGTCACACTGAGAGTTTGAAGTGAGGAGAAATAAGCAGTCTATGCTAGTCCTAACTACCTTTATTCACCAAAAATTTTTATGTAGGATAATTAGGTACTTTTCTGGTATTTTTTAGGTTGGGCATCTGATATGCCTTCCAAAATTATGTAAAACTACCATATAATAAATGGGACTTTACATTGTATGCACTTGAGTCTCTTTACATCTGGCTACCTCTATGTTCATTTGCAGCTGGAGTGCACTGGGGGTGTCCCTGCACTGTATCTTCTGGTGCAGTTTCTTCTTGGATAAATCAAGGTCATGTGCTCTGAAATGCCTTATGAAGAAGAAACTACATCACACTTGGCCATAAAACCTGGAAAGAGTGCTGCAGAAATTTACTGCTGATCCAGTTCAACATGTTAATGAAGATGAGCTTTTTGTGTTCACAGAATGAATATGAGGCTGGATACTGTGTTGCCTGCATTTTCTGATGATTTGCATTACTGATACCAGATATTCAGAATGTATGACACTCACAGTTAAAGGTTCAGCAATATTATAATTTTTGACCCATTTCTGTTTTTAGTGTTGTTTTTTTCTATTAAAGATTCGGTGAATTATATACTCATTTTGTTAAGCAATAATTCCTTTTATCACAAGAATTTGCATGAATGGAGCACGATCACTTCCAGGTTTGTGGAAACCGAGTCTAAAACAGCAATGAACACAGTCCCTGAGATTCAGTCCTGGAGAAAATGAGCAACTTATGGTGATATCCAAGCAGCCCTAGAGTAGTTTGCAGTGCTACCTTTACCAAGTGGAATTGCTTAAAGTAGTTACTATATTACAGAGAAAAGATAGAATCCCTACTTAAATACGTCTAGCATAATGCTATAGATATGTTACCAAAATGTCTCAGAAGAGCAGCTGGGGGATGCTTGTGGGGAGCATATGTATGAGCTTGAAGAAGCATATGTATGAAGTGAATTTTATTACAGAACAGATGTCAGATATGTTGAACTGTGATACAATGTAGATCATTTTATTGGCTTCCTTGTAAAAGACAGTTTTAAAAGAATACTGACTAATCTCTTCATCTTTCTTGTACATTACCAAGGGAGAGAGATAAGTCAGTGACCAACTTCTTGAAGGGACGAAGAACTCCTTCAAGGTGAAAGAGGCCAAGAGAAAAAGGTCACTTTCCTTAAGGCAAGGTAACAAGAGGTTGGGGGGGGAGCATCCAGTGGTAGGTTCGGGGGATTTTTTTTTAAAGCACTTGGTAAAGGGGCCCTTGACATTTCTTTCTTTCCTTTCTGAGGCCCTGGCTCCCAGAGGGAAAAAAAAGAAGATGAAAAAGCTCATAGAGAACGTAAGTGATCTTTATTGACCTGTGACTTTTGTGTAACCATGGCCTCTGGCATGTGACTCAATGTGCATTTCATGTCAAAACAGGTAAGGGAATTGTGCACTACCCTGAAGGAATGTATAGTGTATGTGTGTGTGTGTAGAGTGCTGAAAGGCAAGAGATTGATTTGAGGGCTGAGGTGAGAAGAGGAAGATACAGGAAAGTGTGAGAGGGAAAAAACACTGTGAAATGAAATTTTGTTTCCTCTCTGCTGGTGGAGTATGGCCAGAGTTACTGACTTTTTTTTCATACCTACTCGGTGTTGTTCCTCTTTCTACCCATCAAAATTTCATATTTATTTGGATTCAGGAACTCTATAGATTTATACTTTCCTTTTTCTAAATTTGATGAGGTTTCTTAGCTTATTAAATATTTCCGTCCAATGTTTCTTAATTGTATGCAGTAATTACTCCATGTATGTAGCCTATCAGGAAAGATCTGATAGGCAATGTAAGATAAGCTGTGCAGGACTAATTAGCTTTACCTGTGGTGGTTGAAGCCATTCACACCACTGAGGTAAATGTCGAATGTATTGTCCAGCAAGCTAGTACTGCTCAGGAGGACAAGGCAGATGTTGTATTCTTTCAAAAGATTAGGTCAGCAATTAAACCAAGGAGTTGGGTTCCCAGTCAAACATTCCTGTGGAGAGGTGGAGCTTGGAAAGAAACAGGAAAGTCTCAAAGCATTCTAAGCATCTAAGCTAGAAGTGGCTGTGATTCAGGCTTACCACCAGCGGCCCTGTGCTGCTGTGCCAGAAGGGATATTAGGTAAAAGTACTGAAAATGTGCTGGGGCATCTCTGGGTTCTGCCATCTAACCCACAGTTTAAAAAGGGAGACAAAAATAAACTGGTATTTAGGACACGAGATACAAAAAGCGTATCTTATAGATTTTGTTATATTCCTAAAGCCCTCTGTTTTGTAGGGAAAACAAAGTAGGTGAGGTGAAACAGACTTGTACAGAAAACCTGCAGCTAAATCTGGGAAATCTGCAAGACATGCAGGCACCTTCCTCCAGTTTTTGGGTCAATAGACATGTCAGCAATGCGTCTTTCTGCTTCACTGGAGGCCCAATTCTCTTCTTAAGAATGAGTTTTCAGACAGCAAAAGCAAAATACAGCGAGACATTGGGCACTTGGTAGAGAAGAAAATGTGGGCCCTCTGCTCCCTAAATTGCCAGAAAGCTTCTTTGGAAATGGAATGAATAGGCTGGTTTTTATCAGGTGGGAGGCTCTGCAAAATGATCACCTGTCAGCAAATTTTTCATACACAGCATCCATAGACTTGGAATAGCTCAAAATGATTCTTGAGTATCTTGTCTGTGAGAGTCAAAAACTTGAGTAAGGCAGTTCTCGTCAGGATTTCTGGGTAAAATGACAGAATAGATTGAGGCCAATTTTGAGGATATGACCTCAAAACACCTGAAATGAGGAATGATTTATTGGACAAGACTAGAGTGATCCGAGTTTAGAGGAAGCTCTCACAAGAATATAATAGCAGTCAATTGCCATAAAGTCTGCTGGAATTATGTGAAAAGTAGTTTGGTCTCTTTCAGTACAGTAAGCCTGAAAAGACTAAGAAAGAAAGCTTCATACAGAAATTATATTCTCTTTTATGTTGGGTTCTTGGTGTGGTTTGAGGTTCCTCTTTGGTGGGCTCAAAAATATGTGAAAATTTGAGGAAGAACTTGTGAAACTGGACTAAGGTCACATGCAGGGGTGAAGCTAAGGCTTCCTGAAAGGGCTGGATTAGGATTTTGTGCTCTCCTGTGAACTAATTGATGGCCAGACTGGAACTAAATAAAAACATCAGTAAGATTAAATCTCACAGTATATGTCCTTTTGTGGTTTGGGGTTTTTTTGCTGGTTTTTTTCCAAGCACTCACTGCATTATACTTCACGGGCCAACAACCTTTCCAAAGCATGTAAATGATACTATGCACTTTTTTCTTGTAGTTTAAATACCCAAGTTATTGTGTACCTTTTAGCTCGAAAAAGAATGAGAAAAGAGAACATTCAAAGGAGGATTTAGGAAATAGCTTGAAGAAAATGAAACGTGAATAATATTAACACAAAAGTGTTGTGTGGACTTTCTGACCTTTTTGAATGAGTCTTCTGTGCACTACTTTCTGAGATTAGTTGACATATTTACAGACCTTGTCGAAGAGAAAGAAGAAAGGATAAAAGTAGTGGGAGGGGGAAAGACAGCTTGCTGGTCCCTACTGTAAAAAATACCATTCGATCCCTGTGAGGTTACTTTTCTGGTCTCACTTCATAGAAATATTTCACAAAAAACGAGACAATTGCTCCTTGTGCTTCAAGCTGAATCCTGATCCCTCACATCAGATTTACCTAACTGTTTCATCCCGGGAGCAGTGAGATCAGACCTGAGAGCTCATGTCAGTGGCAGCAATCCCTCTGCCAGATGCGCCTAAGGGGCAAACAACAAAGCATTTGCAAGCTTTCAGGGGTTTGTTTCCCATATCTCAAAAACATCCACTCCTGAACAGCTGACAGTAGCAGCCCTACTAAAGTGTCCCACAGAACAATCAGTCTAAATTGTAAAATATCACATAAAACAGCTTTACTCCCACTGGTGTTGCCCTCTGCCCCGGGATTCAAACCTAATTTGAGAAACACTTTGAGGAATGAAAATTCAAAGGATTTTTCTGTACAAATCTATTGAAGATGTATTTATAAATCAGAAATTGTTGTGTTTGCCTTGGTTGTGTGCCTCACAAGCATCACCCCACCTCACAGAGTCAGGCACTCTGGCTTGGGTGTCTGCATGCTTTATGGGCGTGTCCTGCCCTATGGGCCTGAAGATAAGGTATGCAGAGGGAAAGGAGCTGAACAGCAAACCAGGAAAAATAAGTGATAGGAAGTTCTGAAAATAGACATGATGCCCCACCATGAGTCTGCAATCCCTTTTACTCCAGTTGGGATTTGAACCTGATGGCCATTTCCTGCAGTTTGGTTTCTAAGCCACGCTATTCATTTCTCACAAAACCATAATGAATATTGAGGGGTAATGCTTCACTTTTAAAAAACAAGTAGGAGCTCTTTTCTACCCCACAAGGCAGGTTTTATTGCTTGAGTTGAAACTAGGAGGTGGTGGTAGACCTCCCGTTTCTCAGGAAAGTCTCCCAGGTATTGGCTTACTGGGAATTCTGTCTCTCAGAATTTCTCTCCTATTAAAACTGTTTCACTTTGTGTAAACAATTAAATTTTAATTAAGCTGGGTGAAAAAAAAAAGGGCAGAGAGATTGACTCTATAGCCTGGTGGTTAGAGCAATCATGTGGGAAAGTCAAATTCAAGTCCTCCTTCATTTAATTATTTATACCAAATGGAATAATGTCAGCTGGAGGGAGTGAAAGATTTACCTTGGACTGTGCTATTGCATAATGGTTACAGCAGGCACTCAGGAGGGTGACAAACTGAACAGGGAGGCTAATGGACTTGGGTCCGCAGAAGCCACCTGCTCTAACTTCTAACTATTTAGCTCTTGGCAGGAGTGCAGTCGGAGGTCTTCTACTTTATTTTTTGGTAGCAGTGCCTGATGTTTCCAGGTTGTTATTGGTTTACTTTGGAAGACATTCTTATATGTAAGACAACCAGAGGAATGCTCTGATTTTTGGTGTACATGTGATGTTTGTTTGCTTTTAATGCTCTAGGAGGGCTCCTCACCATCAGTAGTTTACTGATTATGTGGTAGTTTGACCAGTATATTTTAATTCAGGAACCATCTAAGTGCAGAGAAAAGAGTAAACATATTTGAGGTTAGCTAATGACAGTCTGGCCAGCAGGAAGTTTGCAGAGCAATGCCTTCCACCCATTGTTGATTTTATATGTTATAGCAGAAGTGTTAGCTCTGACAAATGTGACAGAAATTTTTGTGCTTGGGGAAGTTAAATGTTTCCAGATGAGGAAGAAACAAAAAAGGCCTATAAAGATCTATTTTGGGCTTGGTCACTAAACTTACAGTAATGCATTAAACCCTTCATAAATATAGAATCTGAAAAGGTTTTAGCTTCCTTCTTGTGCTGAAAAACTTCATAGGTGGCTGTGTCACGAGCCTGAAACATGCAGCACCAGGAAGATTTGAAAAAGTACCAAGTGAAATTAATGCTGGCTGAGGAGCTTTGGTAGAATATGGGTACAAAAATTTTCTTTCACTGAATAAATTCTAACATTCTATTTTATGCTGAGAAAAGTTACTGCATTTTAGACCCTACTGAGAAAACTATAAATAGTCCTTGGGAAATAGTATTCATTTTAATTTGTCTAAAGGAAAAAAAGCTATATGGCCTTAAGCTGTGCTGACTTTTGACTCCCAAAGTGCTATCTCCTCCCCGCAAAAAAACCCTAGTTCACTCACTTTTAGTGATCACTACTTCATTTCATTTCTCAGCATGCAAGACTGTATCATTGGGTCACCTGGCATTGTTACAGTAATGCACAACCCCAAGTATTTGGGACTGTTACTCATATGGCAATAGCCCTATTTATCTATTTAGCTATTTGTTTGTATTTTATGAAAACTGACATGAGAATTTTTATGCATCAAGTATTCTGAGAAAAATAACTGTAAGCTATATTGGTGTTCATATCCTTCAGAAAATGGGTGTCCTTGAGATGGCCAGCTACTCCTCTGAATTCCGAAAACCTCTTCCAGCTGATTCATTCACTATCCATAATTACACTGACAATATTTTATGCATATGTAATCCCCATAACCTTTAAGGTAATCAATGGACAGTCAGACTTTAAATAAAGAAAATTAAAAAAAAAAAAAAAAAAAAAAAAAAAAAAAAAAAAGGAAGGCTGTTAGCCCTACTCCATATTCTCAAAATTGATGGTGTTTCTTGGACCAGCACTGTAAGCAATTTTCACCTTTAACTATGGTGTCTCATTCTGAAGATTAAAGTCATAAAGAGAACTATTACCATAGCCAATATTATTACAACATAACTAAATATCACAGCATAAATCCCCCTTGCTGGCATTTTAAGATCATCATTTTCTATGGCGCCTCAGCTACCATAGCTTGACTTCCCATCCTTTGGTAGCAAAACAAATGTATCCTGGTTGTATACATGGTAGAAATTCTTGGAAATAAACCACAGCAGAACAGGCCAATCTTAGTTCATCAGATTTAGATTAGTAATGGGTTAATTTCCTCCTAAAAAAAAAAACCAAACCAAACCAAACAAACAAACAAAAAAACAACCAACCAAACAATCTCCCCAAAATCTCAAACAAAAAAACTTCAAAAACAAACAAAAAGAAAACACAAAAAAACCAACCAACCAACCAAAAAAAAGAAAAAAACCAAAACCCAACCAATTAAACAAACAAAAACCAACAAAAAACCCCTCAAAAAATCCCACACCATAAAAACCAACTATCAAAATAAGGAAAAAAACCAAACTCAAAACAATTGTGTAAAATTGTGTTACAAAGAAGTATATGAGGATGTTTCGCTGTAATATTGGAGAGAAAAGACTACAGACTCTTCCTTAGACAAGGATTTTGTATGGTGCAGACAGACCTGAACTAGGGAATAATGTGGTTTAAAGGAGATCACAATGGTAGATGTGATATCCATGGGAGAACATATTCCAACTGTAGTAGATTCAGGAAAATTTGTTGGGAGCGTCTGTCATGCAACAGGAATTTCCAAGAGTAGAAACAAATGGACATGTTTCTGTGCTTCCTTTAAAATCAAAACACTGCTCCCTGGAAACCAGTGTTTGCAGTGGGTTTTAGGAGCTTCTACCTCATTAGAAAGAACCAAACCCAATCCTCAAATCAGAGTAGATCAAAAATACTTAGACATTTTATTATTCTTCTGGATTTACTGACATTGTAAAGTATATTGTAGGTTTACATTGAACACTCACTGGATATAAGTTTTTTTCACAAGTAAAAGTTGAGCAAAAAGAGAAATGAATCAATGTTTTTAGATGATCATTAGGCTACCCTGGATAGAGATAATTTATTTTCTTTAGAAGGGTACTAAAGATACTGTATTAACCTAACTTTTAAAAGTAAAGGCTAAATGAGGGAACTGAAGAGACATTCTTCTTCGACCAAAGCAGAAATGTATATTTCATGTCAAACACCTGCATATCAAAAGTCCTTAGAACATTGTCTTCACAGGGAAGAAATGACCTGCTGACATTAGGACTATAAGTGCACAAGCTCACAAATCCTGCCTGAACTAAACACAGTATTCCACCCTGTACTTCTACAGCATTTTCCTATCCTGGATTACAGAATGTTTTATAAACTTTAATGGTTGAAAAAAAGAGAGAAATGTGTAAACTGAAATCAATCATGTTCAGTTTATCTGTCTTTCCAAGATCCACTAAATAATAAGTCGCAGAGAAACCAACAAACAGAGACTCTTGAATGTCAATTTCCTGTCAACACACAGGAATGGTAATTGTCAGATACTGTCCATGCTGCACATCCCCATTGATACTCTGAAAGGTACATAGATTTACGAGCATTATGGTCGAGTATAATAAAAGTCTGGCATTACATGAGCTGAGGAAAAGGGTGTAAGACTCATCTAAAAACTCCTCACATTTCCAGATGTCTGCATTCCTAGATATACCTGCAAGTCCAGCTAAGCTTCATAACAAGATTCACTGTTTCATATCTGATGGTCTTTTCTATTGAGGAAAACATGAAGTTTCTCCAAAGATCACGGCTGCAGTTTTGCAAGATTACACTTTGTACAACTGGAAGTGATTTGGTGTTCTGCAATCTTTCTAGATCCACATAACTGTAATGTGTGATAATGGCAGTAAAATAAGATTTTTGCAAGCAACCCTGTTAATGTGTTGGTAGTAATTAATATATTTTGAACTAAAAGAGAGCAACAAAAATATATGATGTATATGCAGTGCATTGTAATAGGAGATGTATTGAGACTGGTGAAACATTTATCTACAGAAAAGTGAAAAATCAATTAAGTTGTTTTAGAAGTAAAGATTTTTTTTCAAGGTTATTAAGATATATGTAAGCAATCTAACTATTGTTAATAATACATTCTAACATTATATAGTGCTATGCTTATGATTCTAGCTAGTGAAATATAGTCTGGTGTGCAAAACTTACTCTGAACTAAGGTACTCAGCTCCAAAAAGGAAAATGTTTTGGTTTTTTTCCTCATTTTGAACAGCTACTTCTACTTGACAAACCTTTTAATCCTTTCAGCTGGGTTTTATGCTAAAGCAGACAATAAAGTCCTGACTTCTCTATATGCATACCTTTCCATAGGATAAAAACTTCAGCTCTCTTGGTCCACTTCCATTATTTCTGCAATTGATGAAAGAGCAGCAAAAGCAGAAAATACTTGTCTCAGTTTTGAGACAAGTTTAGGAGGAAAACGCTTCTACCAAGTGCCTCCCCCACAGGAACAGGCCTCCGGCACCTCCTCCCCCCACCACAACAAACCTTCTTGGGTGAAAGTGAAAAAAACCCTATTTTATTTAATAAACAAAACCAAATGCCCATAAAACATGGGATAAAGAAAAGGACTTATTAGACCTGACCGAACAGTCCGATGGACTTTAGTGTCCTGTTTTCCCTTGGGCGTAGTTCCACCCTCCCCAAGGGGGGTACTGCGGGGCTGGGCGAAGTCCCTCAGGTGGCTTCCTGAAGGATTCTCACCTGCTTCCTCTCGGGTGTTGTCTGATGTCTCGGATGAGAAAGCAAGTCGAGAAAAACTGTCCAAAAAGATAAAACTGAAGAAGGAATAGGCCTTCGCCGCTGCTGCTGCCGC
>VZRN01005936.1:3394084-3428062 GCA_013397935.1 Dasyornis broadbenti | reverse complement strand
GAATTTCAAACAACCCGGGCCAGCAGAGTTTCTCCCAGCTTCTTAAAGTTACAGAACACATTGTCTGAGCAGAAAGCAGATGATATGGAATATAGGACTTTCATAATGTCACCCCAAGACAATACTGTACCCAGTTTATCCATGGGTGTATTTTCAGAGCAGGAAACAAAAATTATGCATGATATGCACCTGGAACAAAAATGTCTTTTGAGGCAGGGACACCTGACACTGGATACATTTTCAGAGCAAAAATATTGCCTAATGTTTGCCTCCAGATCATTTAATTTGATCAAAGTTGAGAAAGCTGGAAAATTTGTTTTGAGATTCTGACATAAAATGCTAATCTAGGCATGAGGTCTGAGTGATCTTAACTGCATTCCCTCTGCTCAGTTCACTAAGGACTAACTTGATAGGGAACCCCAAATTTCCCTCCTTCCTCACTCCCTTTTTACATCTATGAGGAGGAAGCCTCCTTGCTAGCCTTATATCTAAGACTGCAGTTAGAGTCTTTGTTTAAGTACTTTTCCTAGTGAATAATTTCTACATTAGTTTTTTTCTTTTTATAAGTCCATTGGGAAGCAGAATGCTTAAGGAAACATATAGCTAAGGCTGCCAATTTGTTGATTTCTAGTTCCCCAGTTGCTTTGCAAAATCATCAAATGATGAGGCAGAGAGATTTGTATCTAGGAGGCCCACAACTTACGTGCCTCTCTCACATGTTCTATTTCAGCTCTCACCAAGTCATCAGAACTGTCCTTTCTTCGGCTGAATGAAAGAAAAGTCTCTTAACACAGAAGTAATCTCATAATCTCTGCTAGTTTGTCCTAAATGCACATATTCACTAGTGAGCAAAAATGTTATTTATAACTGTTCTGTCATTTGGTAGTGGCTTTATTGAATTTAGTTACTTCTCCTGAAATAACACCAAGATTTCCACTTTGTTCAGTTTTCAAATTCATAATAATGTAAAGCTGAATCTAAGTATTAAAAACTGTTTAAGTGAAAAAAACCCATATTTATTTTTAAAAATAAATTTGTATCTTAAAAAAAAAAATATTAACAGTGGCACTAAATTTTCTATTAGTGTAATGTCTTTCATTATCACTAAACTGACTTTGGTCCAAAGGGAGCAATGACATCAAATTTATGGGTGCTAAATCAGAGGTCAAATTTCTCCCACAAGACTTACACAGTGACCAATATTTATTGTTGAAGTACAATGAATGAAAAGGGATTCAAAAATAAGACTTTTAGTGCTATTATCAATAGCTTGGTTTTTATTTCAGTTAAAAATCAGAAATATTCAGACATGAGCAAAATCATTCTCACTAGGCTTAGGAAAAATGTTCACTACTGTTTCTATGCTATATCAATTTTTAAAAAAGAAATGCAGCATAAAAGAGTTGATCCCTATCAGTAAGTGCTGTTTTAACTTTCTGATGCAATGAAAGTGTTGAAAGAAAAAAGTATGAAGATTATTTCATGCTTCGTTTAAAATCATGTCACAGTCTGAATTTATTAATTCCATCTATTTCTGGAGTCCATCACAAATTTTCACACTAGAAATATGGTGCTCACAAAGGATAGATACGTTTATTACCCCTTTTGTCTGAAATGAATAAATGATACCTGCATAGCTTTTTAGAAGACAGGTTTTTGACATTGCAACTCACCACTGCAGCTGGCATGAATGTGATCAAAGTGCAGACCAAACAGGTTTGGACACCATTGTGGAAATGGTCATCACACAACTGTTTTGAAGTGCACTAGTTTCAAATTTAATATTTACCAGTAATAAAATTTTGAAATAAATAAAAAAATAAATTGTATATGGTGATTTAAATATCTTTGTGTTACTGACTTCTCTTTTAAAGTACTAGAGTTTCTCTTCACTTGCAAGACAAACAACTTGACTATACAGATTTATTTTGCGAAATATCTAAGTAACCATAAGAAACATAATTTTAAAAAATCAACTACACAAAAATTCATGCAATCATGTACTAATCTTCAAATATAGGAGGAGAATAGGACTCTTCCCATTGGCATAAGGATGAGGCAAAATACTTAGCAAGACTGAAAGCTTAGTTAAACTTTAGTGGCAATATTTTTAACAAATAAAATAGAAAATACTCCTATTGAGTGTCAGAAGAAGGAAATAGTTTTTCTATCATATAGAGCTTCCCAGAAAACAAAATAACTCAAGTACCTGGTATACACAACTTTTTCATAGACAGAAATTTACACATTAAAAGCAAAAGTTTGGCAAATGTTTCTGTGAGCAACTCAAATCCAGTATTATCAATCATTTCTAACTTCCAGGAAAACTTCAAACCTTGGGATTTTTGCCCTGCCAAAGAAATTTTTCACAAAGATGTGTTCAGTGATTTAGAGAACCTGCATTTCCATTAGCTGTTCTGCTGTTAGGTTCCCAGACTTGTCAGTCTGCCACCTTTCACAAATTACATTTGTGAATTAAAAACAAAAGCAATTCCTGCTCATTTCTTTTGCTGTCTGGAATACTATTATTAATTCCAGATATTATGCTGATTATTTGCATTACAGTAGTCAAAACAATGATGAGGTATTTCCCTTCAAAGATTGCATCTCATTCAAAACACATTTAACTCTTATGTTTTGAAGCATTTGCACAGACTTTTAACTGTTGGAATTTCATGTCTGGCAATATTTTAAACAGTTGCATTCCAATGAAGCTGCATAACCTGGAAATTCCAATACAACTGAATAATCTGTTATCTGCTGAAAACAGCTTAATTTTAATATGCTGCAGTTGACTTAAAGGTTAAGCGACCTCTTAAAAGAATGTGAACTTGTGAATTAGGGAGGTCTTATAGTCTCAGGTGGCATTTTATTCACCACAAGAAGTAACTGCTAATGAGCTCCCCAGCTAGCAAAAGCTAGATGTAAAATATGTAAAACTTGAAACGTCTAGTGTTTCTGAAAAAAATTACTCCATGAGCTTGGCTTATTAGGTAAATTGTAATAGATCAAAGAAGGAAAAGGTAAAACCAGGTGTCAAAAGCTGAGAGTGACCAACCAATCTATTTTCTAATGTTATTTCATGATCTATCCTTATTAAAGTATTTGGTTAATAGAATTTGTAAATTAAAGATTACTTCTTATAAAATGTGTGTTGGATTAACATACATAAAAACCTCAGTATGATGCCTCAATGTGCCAAAGAACAGTCTCATTATGTAGGAACCAATTTAATTATTTTTTGTGGTCCAAATCAAGCTTAAGTGAAGTGAAGAGTCCTGATTTGGAGTATTTAGGCTAAAAAAAACTAAAAAAATCCTTCCTTCGAGAGTTCATCCCTGAGATAAGGGGAAAGGGGATTCTAATAAGAGCCACAGAACGTGCTCCAGCACACTGCACTAGAGAGCTAAATCACTGACAAGTGCAAGAGAAAACCTCAAAGGACAAGCTGCTTGTAGGAACAGCGATGTCTTACCCCCTTGAGCATAGTAAGCACTGCTAGTCTGAACACTGAGGCAATAATTATTTTGAATCCCTAATTTTTCAAAGCACTAAAGGACTTATATAATCTCAGAACTGTTCTGCAAAGTGTCTGGGTGTGTGCAGAGCTTCTAGCTGTTTCAGTGAGAATTAAGCACAGTTTTGTGGCCTTGAAGGAAAGTTGGTGCTTAAAGACAGTCGGGTGCCTAAATGCCTTGGTGTGACCTCACCTCGAGTCCTGGGGGCAGTTTTGGGCACCACAATATAAGACATAAAGACATAACGTTATTAGAAAGTGTGCAAAGGAGGGCTACAAAGGCTCCGGAGATGAAGACTTACAAGGGGCAGCTGAGGGCACTGAGTCTGTTCAGCCTGGAGGAGACTGAGGGGAGACCTCACTGCAGTTACAACTTCCTTGTGAAGGGAAGAGGAGGGGCAGACACTGATCCTTTCTCTTTGGTGACCAATGACAGGACCTGAGGGAATGGCTTGAAGTTGTGCCAGGGGAGGTTTAGGTTGGGTATCAGGAAAAGGTTCTTCCCCCAGAGGGTGGGTGGGCACTGGAACAGCTCCCCAGGGCAGTGGTCACAGCACCAACCTGACACAGTTCAAGAAGCGTTTGGACAATGCTCTCAGGAACATGGTGTGACTCTTGGGGATGTTCTTTGCAGGGCCAAGAGTTGGACTTGGATGGTCCTTGTGGGTCCCTTCCAACTTAGGACATTCTATGATTCTAATTCAGAAAACAGAGTTACAGAATTGTAGCTGTGCATGTAAATCTTGACTTTTCTAGATATTTTTAAATTTCTATACCAAATTAATTATAATATGAATTCTTTAGTTAATTGTAAATTATGACATGAAAAGTAGTGTAACAAACTAGGACAATACAGTTAGGTTATTTTGAGGTATGGTTAGGACCACCACCAAAAAGAGACTTAAATGCCTTAAAATGGGATTTCAGTCCATCATAGACACACAGAATGAAGAGAAAGGCACTGGGAAGTTGTGACTAGTTCATGTTTGTCCTATAAATGCTTGTGTCCTCCACATGCTTCTTTTCGTTCTGTTTGAGCTATTTATTCAAAGTTCCAAGGTACAAATTTTCTTCTTTTGAAGGTTTTTTTAGTGATTTCTTCATATATTCAGAAATGCACTGTTCATCCTGCAGCTCATGCCTGGTGCTAAAAACTCTTCTGGCAAGCAGAAGCCTTATCCTGCAGACTGGCACTGACTGTGGAGAAGAATCTTGTTTAGTTCCTTTCTCACTGTGAAGGTTAAACTTTCCTCCAGCCTTTCTTGGGGACTGTGCCTTAATTGGGCTGTTTATATATTTCACATTACAGCTCTGGGACCAGATCCCCTCCAGGGAGTGATGTAGCTTCTAAATTAGACCATCTCACTCTGACTGTGAAGTAGCAAATCTCAAAACCCCTTATGCAGTGTGGTTTAGACAGATGCCAGCTAAATACATCTGTCCACCTGCCTGTGGTCCAGAGGTTGTGACACTCCCCGCAGAGACAAAAACCCCATGATTTTGAAAGACTTCATTGAAAGGCAAGTATAGAAATAGGGTGTTTTGTATATGAAGAATACTAACACTAGCTCTAGGCTAGTGTTTTAGTAGAGGAGAGCTTCAAATGCTTATTGTGGGGTTCCTGCTCCTCCTGGAATGCCAGCCACCTCTGAATGTCCACAAGCAGCCTAAGCTCTAGCTGAGCACTAGGATGTTTTTACAGAACCCCCATTTGGGCTTGAGCAACTTTTCAAGTTTAGGAAAACTTCCTGGAAACAATCTTTTGCTTCACCACACTGGCTGAAATAACTTCTTCTCCTGCTACATTTCAGTGAAGGGAGTGAAAGTGGTGTTATGGGGATTAGGAAACTGCACTGCGGGGTTTGAGTTCCCATGCTCTTCCTCAGGCAGCCTGTGGATCTGACTTCTGCATCTGACAGATTGCTGGAAGAAACAGAAAACATTAATTTATGTTAACCAGGAGCTCTTGCAGCAGTCGTAAATATTGTTTTAGATATAACAGATTATGCTGATCTACCATTGTTTTCTACAATAGGCTCCTTTTATCTGATGCAAATTACAAACGTGTTCTTTTCGCTAAGTACCAGAGAGACACATACATAGTTTGATGAAAATGCACCCCATGGTAGATGGTATGAATTGATATGGAGGACTCATTGGAAGGTACTAATTATACAGTCTCCTTTTATAGATATGTCAGTGAAGCAGTAGTACATCTTTATAAAATGGCAAGAAAGAGTCTGCCACAGAAATAAATGAACATAAAGTGTTTCTTTATTTTCTCGTATGATCTACTGACAAATAGATTTGATAGCTAAAATGTAGTGAAAAACGTAATTCTCTGCTCTTACTATAAATCATACTTTTTTTAAAAAAAACTATGTTTTTATGTGAATCTGCTAAGGTAATAATATATTGTCATATGTCAATTTGTTATATATCTGTATCTATTGAAAGGTATGAGAAATTAAAACAGCATTTCATATTAAAAAAAAAATCAAAATTAATTTTGAGATTCTAAGTTGCACTGCTTCTCAGTTACTGTGTATCTTCCCAGTTCATGTATTAGCAGCTCCTGATAGTTTTGGACATTATACATCTTCATTATATATGTTTATGTTACTACTCAATGTTTGAAGAATCATAATTTATTAAAATTGATGAAAGAATGCATCTGGGCTGCAGGTTCAACAGTGTGGTGATTTCCAAGTGAGATTATTTGAAAAGATAGGGTATAAAATAGTTTTTGACTACTGCCAATTAAGCATAACAGCTGATGGGGAATTTTCTTTTTCTTAGTTTGCCAGCAATAGGGCTTTCCAGAAAGGTAGCTGTAGATTGTGAATGGGTGGAAGCAGCTTTACATTTCCTTGATTCTTGATGGTCCTTGACTATCAATACTGACAAGCTGGCTTTAACTTTTTGCTTGCACAATATAAAAGTGAGTAAATTTCTGCCACATTTTATCTCCAGCATCAGTATTTCTGTTCTTAGTTCTATTTCTTCTTTTTTTTTATCCTTCCTCGTATTAGGAAATGGCCTAATTACTAGTTTATCCTATTGCAAGATGGCATATAACTCAGGGGCTTGCATTACATTATCTATGAATATTCTTCATTTCCCCAAACGTCTACTGATGAGCAATTTGGCTTTCAAGGTGCTCAGTAAACTGATATTATTTGCATATACATTAGTCTCTAAGCTCATCATCTAGGGAGCACCAATACTTGCATCGCATGCCCACCACTTTAGACAGCACTTTGATTTTTAGTCTTTAATTACACAGCATATATTTCAAAATGTTTCTACCATTACAGAAAAATGTTAACAGATAATTGGGAGTAAAAAAAAAAAAAAAAATGCACAGAGAAAGACAATGTAAGGTTAGCATATTTGTTGGTTAATCTCTGTTCTCAGTCAGCAACAGCTGCAGTTTAATTAAACTCAACTGTTTGCAGGTGTTTGCAAGGGAAAATTGTATAGATATGCATGTACATATACAACTCAGCTGAAGAGACTTAGCTTTGTAAAAAGTCAGAGGTTTCTAACATGGAGGCGTCTTTCTCTGTAGTCTTGTGATTAACATTCAGGTTTCTTTCTGATATATAAGGATGAGATATTATCAGAGAAAAATCCACAAGAAAGCACCAGAAAGCAATAAGGAAGGAACACCAGCTGTGCTCATAAATTTAAACAGTTAGTAAATCTGAAATGCATTCTCCGTCCCAAGACTGGTATTAGAGTTAGGTGAGTTTAGTGCATCAGACAATACAAAAGGATTTAATATGTGTTAAAGAAGGAAAAGTAAATACAAGGGAAAAAAAAAAAAAAGGACTTTTTAAAGATCAGAACAGCTTTAGATGTGTGGATCAATAGTAGTCTCATCACAGGTAAAAGTTCACTAGATAGCACATTGAGCTGCAAGTTCAAAATGTCAATAAGGTGTGCAAAATTTAAAACCAGGACATGTTGTAGGATAGCTCTACTTAACTTTTTGTCCTTGTGTTATAAATATTTCTGCTCAGCAGAGATATTTGTGAAAGTTGACAAGAAACTAACACCACTAAATCATTTAAAGTTCATTTATTGCTCACTGTCTAATGATGTAGTCCAACGAGGAATTCTATAAATATACATGTACCTATGGAGATTTATAACTAGGTCAGAATGCTGTTTCCACATCTATTACTAATTAATTAGGTGCAAATAGCAAAAATACCTCAATGACAAAATCTATAATTTCAAAATTCCTGTTTTTCTGTGGCTCTATCAGCAGCAATTGCAAGTGATTAGTTAAAGCAAAAAAACCCTGAATTTTAAAGTTTGGGTTTTCATTGTTTGGGTTGTTTCTCAAGTACTAAAATATGACAACAATAGCCAAGCAATACTGCCAATGTGATTTGAATTTTGTTCCACAGAAGAGGTTTTGTGTTTATTAGTAAGTTAATGTCAGCAGTTTTGAGTTTTTGATTGTCATTGAAAATGCGATGTGGGATAATTATGCAATAATGTAGTGTGGAGAGCTTTTTTAAACAGGATAAAGTCATGATAAAGATGAGCAGAGTCAAGGGATTTAAAGTTAAAGCAGAAAGCATTTTTCACCTAATTTGCATTCAAAAGAAGTTTGCTATAATGCCAAATTAAATGATGTGAAAAAACAAATGAAAAGGCAACTTTTAAATAAAATTAGTTCATATAAAGTTTAACTAAGGTGGCTATTGATTTTTACACATGCCTTATCTTTTATTTTATCAGCTTCTCAACTGCACTATTCTATCCAATTCAGTAGGGAATAACAAGAGAAAGAGCAGGGAATACACTCAGGGCAGAGCTGTGACTGTGTAAAGGATAACTTCTACCTTTTAATTCCAAATTAGCATTGGAAACAGTTCACTCGAGTCTCTTTTCTTTCTGCTTGGTAAAATTAAATCTTTCAATGCCTCTAACAACCCAGAACTTACTGGAAAACTGATGTTTCAGCTCAGGGTAAGTAAAATGAATTGCTTAATAGAAAGTGGCACTTCCTAGAGTCTTGGTAATGTTAAGAAATCATCTCTTCAGTAGGTGCCAGCCTGGTCAGAAACAGTGGCATGATTGAGGAAAGCCCTGTCTTCCACACAGGCTGTTTTTTAATGTCCAGTACCTCTGACTCCGGTGCAGTGAAGGTCCGGAATTGCCATTTTCCAGACATTTTCTAAACATTTGCTGTAAAAAAGACTGGTACAAATCCATCTTACATTAGCTAAAGGGGAAGAGAACAAGGAGAGTAAAATATCAGTGGTCTTAAACTCATATGTATCCAGCCCCTTAAAAGCATGCTGTGAAGGAGGGAATTCAAGGTGCAGAGCCTGGTGTGACTGAGGAGCAGCAGGGCCATGCTGAGCCATGGCATGAGATACAGCACTTTAAGACTTTGTGGTGACTTTGAGCACAGTCCATATCCAGATACACAGTTTTTCAGGCAAAATTAAAACCAATTCATTTACTTGTAAAGGTCCAAAGATATGTAGCTGTGCCTATAAGAAGAAAAAATGGCATTTTTTAAAGGTGGCAAAATTTTAAGAATCAGCCTGAAATGAGGAGATGTCTTTATTGCACTGAACTAAGGAAAATGTGATTTTGGTTTTCCAAATTGTTTTGACTATAGAAGCACAGGTCAATGTTTCACGTTGTCAGAACAATATCATCCACAGCAGTCTGTATCTAATGGCTGAAGACAAGGTTTTTCAAGGTAGATGAAGGGAGTTTGTGTTATCTTATGTTTTCAGTGTAGTCCCTCCTTATATTCAAAGGCAGTGAGGTCACTACAATGAGAGTGCAGGAAAAAAGGCAGCAATTATTTCCCCTAAGGCTTACCTGGCAGGGAAATAATGAAATAAAATGAAACTATAGATTGGTTGGTTTAGAGGAGCAAGGAGCAGTAGGAAAGAGAACTTGAAGAAATGTCATTCATGTGTGAGGGTAGTGGGATCTCTTCCTTATGCATGGTCCATTCTATTTTCTCATTGTTCCTTCTTTGGAAAGACATCCAGGTAGTGCATTTGTTCCCATTTGGATCAGTCTTATCATTACAAACACACTGAAATGTGGCAGAAAACGGTGCTATTTGCAACTGCAGTACCTTAGAGGCAGCTTAGAGATAGTCTAAAATGCAGTATTTTAAAAATATATATATTTTCAAATTAAACCAATGATAGAACTAAGTCTGGTTTAGGAGGTGAAATAACTTTTTATTTTACCTAGAAGATTTTTTAAAAGATCAGGAATGATCGGGGAAAGTCACAAACTGATTTAATAACTGAAACATACTGACTTAGATTTCTGATCTGTTTATCCAGCCAGCTTCCCAGCTGTAATTTTCTGCATAATTCAATTGAATTTAGAAAAAACACCTCTTTGTAAGGTATAATGTGCATTTACATTCATTCTGTGGGATGCTCAAGGTAATCCACCAGCTGTACTCAGAAACAGGATCACCTCAGCCAGGGTGCTGTGTGGCCAGTTCAAGGAACTGCAGAAGAGAAACAAAAAAAAAGCCAGAATTCTTATGAATTGCTGAAATAACTTTGTTAAAGGATGTACACAATGGCCCTCGGGCACAGAAAAAAAAAAAAGCCATTGCACATTGCACCAAAAAAATGGAATAAACAGTTCCACTTCTTAGAGAATAAGATGGAAATTAATGGACTTGAACAGCAGCTATGAACATTTAGGTTAGATGTTAGGACAAACTTCCTAATGGTAAATGTTCTTTTAATTGTTGTGTTTAAACAGTTAGAAATCTTCCCAACATTGACTCAATCCAACTCTAATATTGCAGCAAGAAATTAGAGTGAAAAAGCATATTCTGATATTACCAGGTCAGCCTCCTAAAAATGCCTTGAAGAACTGTCCTGTGCTAAACACGAGCATAACAAACAAACCAATCATCACTTTAATAGCTTTGTTTAATTTAATTTTGTTTTTTTTAAATCTATTACTGACAGTAATAGAAAAGGCTGAGGTTCACAAAAATATTCAGATAAATCCATTTCAAATACATTGTCTCATTCTCTAGTCTAAGAATAAATTCTGCAAGATTAGGGATGACATACAATATAATTAATACATAAGGAAGAGGATAAATTCTAACCTTCAGTTATGGAATCATAATCAATGCATTAGTGTGCAAATCCCAGTATGTCAAAAAGCATAGTTTAAACTACTTTGGGATTATTCTAGCTAAAACGTACATGAGAAATGTAAATCATCATTAAAACATTTATTCCCTACTTCATTAAACATGCAGTTTGCTGTTTTTTATTTTAATTACTTTTTAATAAAATGTAATCACCGTGAAAGATGCTATATTGCTATCTGAAGAGAAAGTAGATCTTTGTTTGTCTATGAAAGAACTGCAGGACAAGAAGAAGAAAAATACTTTGCAATGTCTCAATCTGATTTAAGAGATTACTTAGAAATTGTCTTTGCTGAGACTGGAAGCAAAGAGGATGGTGCTTCTTGATTTGGTTTTATGGATTCTAACCAACAACCACATGGAATAAAATCAAAGCATTTTATGAAATTTCATGACCTATCATTTTTGAATGATATTGCAGTCAGAAAGCACCAAGGAGAGAAAATTATAATTATTTAATTTTAATGGTTGCAAAATGATTTTATTTACTTTCTTTTTCTACCTTTTTTTTTTTTTATTTAATATTTCTTCACTGACAGGAGTAGTAGTCACCATTTAATATCCTCTGTATGCTTTTCAGCTTTATATTTAGATTTAACACCCAAATAAGATGAAAGATAGCTAAATGCTGTGGAACAAATCTACAGCAAATGTCAATCATCACAATGATTTTACATCAATTTCATACTTGAACTATGCATAAAGAACTGAAACCTCACTACAAATCTTTCCATATATTTAATATTTCAAGGCTGAATATAATTTAAATTGTTTGACATTCAGCTCACAAAATCTCGGTACCATAAATATTAAAACTGTTATAAATATTGATTTTAAAATATTTGGTTTTCTGTAAATATAATAGATGTAATATATTTTCAGTAAAACATCTGTTATAAAAATGAAGATCTCCTGTTCAAAACTTTTGAATAGATGTTACAAGAAGTGGTTTTTATATAGACATCTCTCCATTCAGAGAAGCTTTTATCAGTTTTTCAGCCTGAGAAAATCTATAAGTTGTATAGAAGAAAAGCAGTTAAGCAAGCAGGATTCATATTTTCTAATTGCTTTCATCCTATCCTCATAAATTCTCCAGTTCTCTCTATCTATTAAAATTTTAACATTTGAAATTGTCAGTGATTTTCAAAGCAGAAATTAAATTCACCACTTGAACTGGGATGTCAAAAATTTTTCCCCCTCCTTACGAAAGGCTAGTGTTAGCAAATGATAGAAAAAGACCTTCCTGTTTATGGAAAAGAGGTTTTTTTGTGAAGGCTGTATCTAAATTAGTTTTACTGGTGTTAATTGTAGAGAGGACTTCAATGAAATGGAGACAACCGCTTTAAAAACAGAGATATTGCATATTGTGTAGCGTGGTGGGTTCATGAAGGCACATAAATATTTTTAATAGTGCCTCCATACGGAAATAACAAGGCGAAAGTAGCTCTTAACAAGAGAAACCAAACTTGGTTACCACAGCTATGGTCCACTGTATTTTTGTGCACTGCCCATATTAGACTGATAGCTAAAACTATGGGAAAAAAAAAAGTAAAAAAGCTAGCACAACAATGTTCTTCATGTGGGAACTGGAATCAAAAATCGACATAGTTCCATCTGTGCTAAGGTCTGTCTAAAATGGGGATATTAGTAGTGAACAAAGAAATTGTATCTATTCTTATTGTCCTGCTTATCTACAGTATTACTTTGATTGACAGAAACATGTGACAGTGAAAATGCCTCAAGATTTCCTGATTACTTTTTCCCCTCTTCTTTTGTCAGCAAGAGTTTGATGAATGAGATAGGACGTCGAAACTGAAAATTCTGGTAAAACTACTTTTCTAGTCACAATAAACTCAGTTTATTACATACTGTACAAAACTAATCTAACTGGAAGCACAGCATTTATTACTGGTAATATCTTCTGAGGACTTGTGCACATGACAAATTTGATTGAAGAAAAGTTTGTTGGTAATTATATGCTGAAAACTGATGGTGTGGTATCTGAGATCAAGGCACAACACCACAAGAGCGTAAGTAAGATTAAGTGGTAGGTCCAAGGGAAAAAGTATGCGGAGTAATTGATTATCTATATCAAACTGAGATATTTTCTTGCTGAGTTTCTTCTGTAACAGCCTCGTGTTTTCTCTTTCTAAGTAAAGGATAATCAATGGCCATGAAGAGGAACTGGATCTAATTAATAAAATGACTACTCCATTTCCCAAACATTCAACCTCAGAAAGCAATGTGCTATTGATAAATGTGAAATGTGTTCAGGTCTGCCGATCAATTCTCTCTTTTAGATACTTACAAGTGCTTTATGTTCCTTAGCTTAAATTAACTTTGCCCATCCAAATTGGATGAGTTGTTTAATGTGGTTATGTAGTGCTTTCTGAATTACTATGTTTGTATGTAAATATTCATTGGACTCCATTCCAAAGTGATTAGTAGCAAAGCTTGTGTCATTTGCACAGGCACAGTTTCTTTGAAATAATCAGGAATCTAGAGAAATATTTAATCTTTTCCTCAAAATAATTGATATTGTTGAAATTATTGACACTTTGCCATGTTGCAGCCTGTTTTTGAGATAACTCTAACGTTGAATGTAATTGAAGTGACATGTTGCAGCAAGAAGAGTTAAAACAAGCAGACTGGACTGATGGAAAAAAATAGTTTGACTCGGGCAGGGTTTGCTTTTCTAGGTTGTTTTGGTTTTGGGGTTTTTGGGATTTTTTGGTTTTTTTGGGGGGGTTTTGTTTTTTTTGTTTTTTTTTTTTTAAGGGGAGAATGGTTTAAGTCCAGGGGAACTGAGCTGCTGTGTTAATTCACTGACTGATTACCTGAATTTGTTACTCATTTGTGTGGCACCACATCACTCCGCTATTGGCACAGCAGAGCACTGCACAGGGCTTGTGCTGGACTGAGCACTGGAACAGGTTGCCCAGAGAGTTTGTGGAATCTCCCTCACTGGAGATATTCCAGGACTACAATCCTGTGCCGTATGCTCTGGGATGACCCTGCTTGAGCAGGAGGTAGGACCAGATGACCCACTGTGGTCCCTTCCAAGCTGACCCATTCTGTGATTCTGTGAAATTATATCCTCCAAAAGGTATGTGCTTCTCAGCACATATGCTTACATACATGTATTAAGGATTTGCAACGTTAGCACCTATTGAAAGGTGTTCTGATAGTAATAACAAGGTCTGGAGAACTGAGAATAAATCAGTTTTTTATTAGTCAGTGAGTGATTTATGTCACATTAAAGCAGCATGACATTTGGTAGCAAAAGTTTTTAGTGGGAAATTGTGAGTAGTAAAATAGGCCTAATGTCCAGGGGTGGAAATAATATATCAATTTCCTTTACTTCTTATTACTGGGAGCAGCTTTTATCTTGACATCCTTTTTTCTGTAATGGTCAGATATCTTCATATCTGTTTTGAGTTACTGCAGCTATTATTGAGGGTACATGTGGCATCTTGGACAAAATCAGAGTTGGATGGGAATTAGTTAATAGAATATAATTATATTATAGATTTGGATTAGGATGTGATTGTATGGACATCTGGCATTGCATTTAAGGAGTTTAGTGCAATTTTTGTGTTGCAAGTTTAAGCTTAATAAAAGGTCTCTGCAGCTGCACTCAGCTTCTCATGTATTTGTATTTTGAGTATCAGAAGAAATAGATGCACAACATAATAATTATAAGCAAAAGATGGGCCAAGAATAGAAAGCTTAAATGCTGTTTTATAGACGTATTAATAGAGTTTAGTAAGTTTCTGGTGTATTAAGGCATTTCACCTCACAGAGACTTACTGGTCAACATCTATCAGAAATTAGAGTATCACCATTCAAAAATCCTATATCATCCCCTGGATTATTTGTGAATGAATCCTTTTTATATCAGATGGCTCCTACTCTGAAGGATTCTCTCATCAACATCAGGGACTGATAAGAAGTCTGTTCAGTTGCCACATCTTCTCTGCAGCTTTGTACACAAGTGCCTCACCTGAACTCTGTCCCATGCATCAGCTGGGTTTTTTGGGGGTGATCCAGAGTTGTTTATTAAATTATCACTTCAATCTAGTTCTGAAAAATAGTTTCCATACAACTTATTTTTAGTTTATACTTAATTATTCGCACAGCATCTCTTCCAAACAAGTACTTGAACTGAAGATAGTACCACTGCTTTAAGTAGTCTATTTAATTTAGTAACAGTCACAACAAAGGGAAAATATGTTTGGGATTCCTGATTGATATGGTACAAAATGAGCTGTCATTTTTATTATCCACCTTAAGGCTTATAAGTTAGCAGAGTGATCTCAAGTTTGTCACTAAAGAAAAACAGCTCTCTTTAAAAACCTGCTTTGTTCATGGTCTGTAGCTGGTTGAACATTTGGCTGGTTTATAAAGGAGTCTATTTAATTTTCCAGATACAACTATATACAGAAAAACTATTCATCAACGCTTCCCTGGGTGGTCAGGCCACAGTCAGAAAAAGAGAGCTACCACTTATAATAAGAGATAGAGGCAGAGCTTCTCCCTTGCCCTACAGTGCACACCAGCCAGCAGTGCAAGGCTGCTTTTCTTAGTTGCTTGTATGTGACACCAAATCCTCCCCTGCGTTGACTCAATGACTAGAACAATGGCAAAGGACTCAAGATCTAAAGTATCCATGCAGGGTGGAATAAAGTGAAAGGAATCAGGTTATCTATGCAAGACTTTAAATCCTAAACTCCTTAATTGCTAGGGGATCTCACAACATAGATATTTCTCAGTCCACCCTCCAGGAGATGAACTGCTGCCAAGTTATCCTTAATTATCTGGATCACACAGTTTGCTGCAATGTGTGTCCTTGAGCTACTCTGAGGAGATATTGAGACATAATACGCTTTACCGTAACAGGTATTAAGAATGTGGTGCTTCTTCCTTGGAATGGAGAACAATCTTTTTATCTGCTGACCAGGAAATGTATGTGGAACATCTGCAAGCTAACAGCTGTTGAATGTCACTTTTGCTAGATCAAGGGCTTAAAATGTGCTTCAGTAATCTGCTGCAGCTCTTACTTTAGAAAGTACATCTGTGCTGACAGTTTTTCCACCAACATACCCCTATTCATGTTAAAACGATAAACAAACTAGCCTAAAATCAAGGTGATAATGGAAGATACTGGAAAGCTCAAAGATATTTCAAGCTGAAATGATACTTGCATAACACATCAGTATAATTAATGACTTTGGAAGAAAAGTTTCTCTCAAACCCATAAAGCTGTCTTGTTTAATGCCTTAGTGATGCACCTCACCAATACAGAGTTGTTGGGGTTTTGCCTGTTTGAGCTGTGTATAATCTATTGTTTTGTGATAACCATGAGCATATCACATTTATCCTTTGAAGTTTTAAACATTGTCTTGCCAGGGGATAATAGACATTCAATTTTCACTCATCATATAGAACCCTGTAAAATACTTAGCAAAATCAGTAGGGGACTTCTGTTGATTTAATAGTTCTTGTTTTAAGATCACAATAAACTACATGCAGCAACTAAACAATCAGATTACTAATAATTACTTTTCTTGTAATTATTTCAAGGATATCTCCTTTGTATGACATACATTGATTTTATCTCTTTCCTAAATGATCTTTTGCCATTTAAAAGTGATTAGAAATCTATTTACCAATGCAACTGTGCAGGGAATGGCATATTCTGAAGAAGAAACACTGCTAGGCTGTAGTGGGAAATAATATCACAGCTTAAAATTGAATGCACTATCAAAGATCAGTTCAAGCAGGGGTAAAAGGGTATAATACATCAAACAAGAAAATTATTTGTGTCATGCAGTGAAAAGACATCACTTAGAAAAAGAGGTGTTTCTTTATTTAATAGTAAATTTCTCACTCTGATTTGTCTCATAGCCCTTTATGCAGGCTCACATTTTTTTTTGTCATCTAATCTTTGCGTGCATCTGATCTTATATATTGTATATTGGCAAAGGTACTGATAAGATTTTCATTTATTGAATTAATATTTGTCTCAAATATTTTCAGATTATTTTAACTGAAACAGTGTGTCAAACCTTAGCAGTAGTTAAGTTTTGAATATTTCAATCATATAAAACATAAGAAAATTTACATGCTAAAATATAAAATTAACTTTAAGAAATAAATTGGATGTGCATTGCTAAATGATTTGTTTTGGGGCAGTAAGATTAGAAACTGTTTAAGGATTTAAAAGCATGAAAAATATTGAGTAAAAGTTTGATTAAACACTTTGGCTTTTAAAAAATTAACCAAAGTAAAAGAGTTTAATGCTAAATGGAACCATTAAATTTTGCCTTTTAATTTCTCTGAGCAACAACAACAACAAAAAAGATGGTATGGCCTTTTCTACAGGAAATAAATGAATGAATGAATAAATAAATGTGTAATATAGTTGAGTTTGTATAAACCAGAAATATTTACAGTGCCAGAGATGATCTATTCAATGATGTATTATATTAAGTTAGGTTTCAAGAACTGAAAACCAAAGGAAATAAAAAAGCATCGTCAGTTTAGGACTGCAAGAAAATGAAAACCAAAAATATTTAGTTTCATACTTGATTACTAAATTACATAGACAATATGTGCACCAGAAATTATATACCTTAGCCAAAGGAAGACAATGAAATTAAAATGAGGGTTGGTGGAAAGGGCAGGAAAAAGGGTAAATGAGCTTATGCTAACTACGAGTATAGAAGGTACTTGCCTGAGAAACTTGATTGCTGGAGTAGATAAGATTTCCAGATTAGTGAATGAGGGAAACATTGAAAACATAATGTAAATAATTGAATACAGTGTTTTACAAATTTCTACATTCAGAATTAATCTAAACTATCTTGGTTGAAAGATTGCATTAATTTTAAATGGACTGAAGAACTAAACAAAGAGCTATAATTGAATGAATGCAAAATGATGAATTAAAAGGAAATGCTTAGTTTGCCACTGTGAAAATAGGTGGTGACTCCAGTCTTAACTAACTTTAATGATCTGGAAGAAGAAATATGCAGAATATAAATGGCTTTTCTGCTTTATGTTGAAAGACACCACAATACAAATATCCATAAAGAGAAAAATAGAAAGGTAAACCATGAAACATTACATATATAGAAAGAAGTCTATAGAAAATCATTAACCAGAGAAGAATGCATGCCACAATACATTTGGAAGAGAAAACATGATTGAAATAGTGATTTAAAGGGGAAGAAGAGAAACCTTAGAAAGCATGTAGAGCTAAGCACACACAGCTATATGGAAATGCAAACAAAGAAAGCACTTGAACAATGGTTCTCTCCAGTGCAAGAGACAACTGCTATGGGCAGACATACTCAAGAGTTTATGGTCCCCAGAGGATTTTGAAAGATCTTTTTGTTGTTGTTCCAGCTTTTACTTTCACAGGCTATGAGCTAACCAAGGGCCGTGTGGCTGGCCACAGGATCAGAGACCATCTTTTGAGTTTTGCATTTTATTAAGGGTTCTTTTGTCCCCTTAATCTGGACAATTATTTTTTTCATTTTATTCCTCCTGGCGAATCTGCTCTATTTGTACTCTTCTGCTTGGGCAACTCCTGCTAACCAGATCTTTCCTATTTATTACTCATATTTGCTACATCTTTTGTAAAGTTTCTTATCTAATGCTGTCTGTAGTAGTTTCATCATCCCTTCCTTTTCCAGTTCTTTCACCCTGAACCTCTGAGTCTTTCCCCTTATTATTATATCCTGAGAATAACATTTTTCAATCCCTTGAAAGGATTTTACTCTTTAGAGCTGGTTCTTATGTAAAGCCTTTGAACTTTAGGATGGTCCTGTAAGCCACAAATGTTGCAAGCAGAATAATCATTTTATTTTAATTTCACAAAGAAAAGACACTAGGGCAAAGAGAAGAAAGTAATTTCTCATTTGTGTGGAAGGAAAACAAAACCTCTGAACTATAATGAAGGAAAAATATGCAAAATTAAATGTTCGAAGATGAAAATGCTCAGCAGAATAAAACAGGAAAAAGATCTGCTAGCAAGGCATTCATTCATTGATGTGGGATTTCAACAAGCAGCCACTCCTGCAAAAACTTCCTCAGCCAACCCTGACTCTGCCAAGTGGGATTGCTGGACATGGGAGGTTGTTACTTTTTTTGAAAACTGCAGCTGCTTTTCCCACATAACCTGACTCAGCCTTCGGAATTGCTTTTCAACTGTGTTATGATGAACTGCTTCTATAAATTACAAGACACTGTTCTCATTAAAATTACTAAACCCCAGAATAGTGTGGTTATAGTAACCTTTCAATTTTGCATTTTAGACATCAATACATAGGCAATATTTGTAACATTTTCAAGAGAAATAAAGAATGTAATGATATTATTTAAATTCAGCCTGGATCTTTGCAGATTATCTGAACTTAATGAAATGTGGTCAAAAAAAGTTTGATTTATATATTTTTATTTTATTTTATTTCCTGCGTGGCTTATTCTGTTTGAGGAACTCCAGCTTTATGGGAGTCCTTAATAATTCCTCAGGCAAAAGAAAGCAGAAGGTAATCTCTCTCTGTTTCTTGTTATTTATTTTATATTTCAGAATATGTCACATCTTCCTAAAGTGGAATTTTTGTGATTGATTTTTCTCTGATTGATCACAGAATAGCTTTTGGTGTTTCAGGGCTTAAACACTGCAAAGTATATCAATTAATAGCCTGTGGCCTCCTGCCTGAAAACACACCTGAGGCGTGTATTAATGGACCAATAAAACATGGCCTGTCATACCTTCATGTTATATTCCCATTCCATGTGAACAAGCCTGCTTCCAGAGTTTGCCACAGGCAATCTGATATTTCAACTCTGTGCCTGTTTTAATCTCTGATAGATTTTATCCACTTTCTGTCAAATCCTGAACACTGGCATTATGAAGTGTTTTTTTCATGTTCATTAATGCTTTACTTTAGTTCTGTTTGGTTTTGTGGTGTCTCTTCATCTGAATCCTTTAAAAAGAATTCATTTATAAAAAAACCACACACTTTTCACTGTTACCTAGCTTTATTTCACCAAAATTTTGCAAATATCTGACTTACAGTTCAAATAGTTCTGTAGTTCAGCTTCAATGTATAAGAAGTATTTGCTTGATAATTATCACTCTTCTCACATCATAGAAAATCTGCATCTATATCATAGAATAGATATCATAGAAATCTGCATCTATAGGTCATGCTAAAGAGTGACATTTTAAGGACTGGACAGAAGAAATATTAGAGGAATGCCCCAAAACATACTCTGCAATATCCTCAAATGAAAAAGACCTCATTTTTTACTCCTACTTTTTCTAGGTTTATGAGTCACACAGCTCCAGGTGGAAAATAGAGGAATAAAATCAATCACCTCCCAAAAGGCATTCTGACTGTGGGTTTATCTGAGCTGATTTTAACCTACTAATTTATTTTATTTATTCATTAGCAGTAGCTGTGAAAATTTTATTTATCAGTGCCATACGGCATACACCTTCTTTTTAATATCTCTTGATTTTTAAAATGGGCTAAAGCCTCAGATGTTGCTCTAATAAACCACGGGAAGATAAGAAGAGCTCGCCCTGAGTGGGAGGACTGGTCCCCAGAGCAGTGTTCCTGAGCACCTCAGACATGTCGAGGCCACAGTTTTGCCCCCAGCATGTTCTCCCCTTGTGCTGGGATCAGGCTGCTGCTGCGTGGGGTTGTGGGCTACAGCGGAGCGGACCCCCGAGCCCATGGCATCTGCCTCATCTGCTTCCCCAGACTCAGAGTTAATGTACTAACCCTGGAGTCAAACTCAGAGAAATTCCCATTACCTTCAGAAGTAATGGATAATCATATTTTAAGCACTAACCTTGCAGAGAGCCAAATATTTTCTCATTCTAGTTTTTACCTTTCACTTTTTCACATAGCAATGAAAGCTGTTTTCCATAGAATAGCAGTTTTTTCACCCTAGGAATTACTCTGCTTCTGTTTGTATTGGCAAGTGGGCATAAAATATAAAGTGAATTGTTTGGCATAAAAGAAATCTATAAAAATTGCTTGTAATTATTACCATGACTCCAGTCCAGAACTCCTTATTCACATAAACCTGACACTGCTGTTGTAGCCAGTTTTCCTTCAAAAAAAGAACTTAGAAAATCTCACCCACATTGGACAAGTTCTGTGAGATTTAAAAGGGCACAAACAATTGTGGATATTTATGCTTAGACTGAAACAGTATTGAGTATATTAGTGTCAGAACCAAATGACTTGATCCCAAGTCTTGAAAAATGTATAGATGTCTGCAGTCCCTCCCTCGTCACGTTTTCTGGCTAAAGAACTCCAGCACTGTGCAGGGTGAAGCCTGGGCTGGCTGACACTCATGTTCAATGTCCTCCTTCCTTTTTTTGTCAGCTTCAGAACAGGACACAACAAGTTAGACAAATATGAGGTGTATTTCCAATTCAAAGCACTGAATTTAATTTTAAGTCATTGCAATGACCTTCTTGTCTTATTAGGAGGTATATGTCCTCACACATCCTTTATTAAAGAATTATTCAGTACATCTGATAATAAGTCATAGTTAGCTGAGAGTCCCTAGCATCCCGTCATTTTTCAGTGCTGTTTACAAAAAATGTCTGTTGAACTGAAATACTGTGTTTGGTCTAGTAAATATTTATTCAACAAATATTCCCATGATGGCAAATGTAAAGATTATCAAAAGGCCCATGGCACAAAACTTCCTACGACTTCAGGTAACTCATGATTTATGGCATTGTTACTTCCCATCGTTGAGGAAATGAGGCTTGCAACTGACTAATGTTTCTTTTTATTTTGTTTGCTGGAAGCATTTATAACTTCCTCCTGGGATTTTTTAGAGCTACACTGTATGATATTCCCAAACTGTTTTTGCACTATTGTTTGATTTTAATTATAGTTGAACAGAAGCAAAATCTTGGGAATACTTCTAATTTGCTTAACTCCTTCCTGCTATGCCTTGATAAAATTTATCCTAATTGATTATTGAAAGGAATGAGTCTATTTAAAATCTGAGAGATCTCAAGGATAGCTGCTCTCTGTCTGTATTACTTTCACAAAGAACAAGTCATACAACACCTGTGAGCAGCACTGGGGAGACTGCCTGATGCCCACAGACCTTCAGCACAGGCTGAGAAACCTCGAAGCAGAGGGAAACCCAAGGGGTTTTCTTGATGGACTTTATCCCATGTCACTCTGCTGATGGCACAGAGGGGAGACTGTGGTCACTCAGATGCTCCACAGTAAATTCACTCTCCAGCTGCCACATTTCTGGCACCTCTGGCCTCAGGAGCCCCGGGCTCTGTGCTGCTTCCAAAGCTCCTCGCTGCTCCCAGCTATCTGTCAACACTGTCCCAGCCGTGCCTGTGCTGATGAGTATCTCCTGCACAGATGCCTCTGGGACTACTAAAAAGGAAGAGGAAAGACTTCTATATCTTTCCTCAGAAAATAGAAGATCTAATCTATATTAACTAACGAGCACATTCCCACTGGTGCAGGTGGGTGGACTAAATTGCCACACAAGATGATGTGGCAGTCAGGTAATGAACACACATTCTTTAAACTGCTTTTATATCCACTGATGGTGTGAGAATCAGTTCTGCCTTAATTTATGGATTGTCTGAGTTGGGAATGAAAGTATAGTAATTCTTTTGTGATGATTAGCAGCCTCAGAGAATGCTTGCACCAGGGAGAAATGCTGATTGTTTATGAGGTCAGTCAGAAGGCACACACCCAACACTGCCTTCCTAGCTGAGCTTTCAGTTACGTTCAGTCATTTGTTATCTTGCATTGATAAAGTTAATGCAGAGAATCAAAGCCAAGCTTATATCACCAGTAAATATTATGATCACATACATCTGCAGAGCACACAAACTCTGTCCTCACTTAACTAGAGCTTTTAGAAAACCTAAACACAGTACTTGATTTATGAACACAGCATGACATGTTTTGTCTATTGATGAAATACAAAACATTTATTTCAATAAGTGTGGAATAAATTATTAAACCCAAAATTATTTTTAGCTGAGGTCATCATTCTTAATGATAGCTAGCTCTTTGATAGCTATCTTTGTTCACATATTTCAAAGTATTTCATTAAGGTGGCTGAAGTTATTAGAACCTGTCTTATGATAGGGAAACTGAGTCACCCAGTGAGCTACACCTAATTTTTTCTTGCTCAGTGAATTAGTGACAGTCTCTTCCTCAGACCTGCATTCTTCCACCTTCACTGGAAATTTGCCCAGATCAGCTTGCTACAACCTGTAACATGTTGCCCTCAAACACTTCATAAGGGATTTATTTTGCAATTTAAATATCCTGCCTAAATATCTGTCTGCATTTCCTTAGTATTTTTAGGTATTCTTGACAGAAGTGTTCTACAAATTACCTGCTTGTCTTCTTGTGACCTTCACTCCCTCTTGGTACCAGATCCAAACTTTCTCCAGCCACTCACAGGATCTGGGAGGGTCTCTCAGTCCAGGTGGAAGCACTGCTCCACTCGATGTCATCCATTGCCTCTGACAGTTGCTGTGAAACTTTTATTCCACTTTGACCGTATTTCTTAGGATCTTAGAATTTTTGAGTTCTGACATTCACAAATAAATTTTGTTTGCTTGTTTTGCTCTTCTATTTAGGAATATTTCACTTTTCAATGTCCTGTGAGCATGCTCTCCTTCGAATGCACCTACCTGAGTTACGTTAATCAGAATTTAACAATCCCTCACCATCTCTAGTCCGGGAGATACATAAATAGCCCTAACAGGCTTCACAAACACTGAGGTACTCACTACTTCAGCAGTTTTAAAATTCTTTCAAAATTGTAAGCAATACTCATCAAATTATGGGAGAAGTAATGTGCCATGATGCTTTTACTGCTATGGTAGATCTTTGATTAATGCAGGCTTTTTAAAGAAATCTTATCTTGATGTCTAGATTATCCTACAGGGAACCAATTGACTCACACTTTATTTATAAACCATCTCAATAATCGTCTTGGTAACAAACAGTTTCTTTTCTTTAAGATTTTGATTAATTATTGATAAAATTACATCTGTATCACACCAGAATGAGTAAACCCAAAATGAGTATTTTTGCTGTTTATGAGAAAACTTTTTCAGTATTCATAAAGATTAATGTCAAGAAAGAGATATAGCCTTAGGTGTGTGAAAGCCCGATTTGTGGCACAACAAAAATCTTCCTCCTGTTCTTCAAAGCTTAATGTCTAAATTTTCATTCCATAGATACATAGGTATAAATTATAAGTCTACTAAGGGAATTTCAATTCAGAGTTTTTAAAATGAAAACCAAATTTTGACTAGATACATAATTTTGTTTTGAAAAAAAAAATCATGCTTTAGACATATTTAAAACCCCAAATATATAAACGTGCTAATAGAATCTCAGTGCTTTGCCTGTGTTTTGTTAAATTTTGTTTTGTTCTTCTTCAATTTCTAGCTGATTTTTTAGTCTCATTTATTGAGAACCCTATTGATGTTTTTCAAAGCTGAAAATTTTCTTCTCTGAAACAGCTGCAAGATGATATTTTCCTCTTTCTCTGAAGATTTATTTATATCAGCAAACTCAGATTGTCTTGCTAGAAATTGCAGGAATAGTCTCCATGCTTTACAGGACATAGACATACTTGTCAGGTGTTCCAGAATATACTTTATAATAACCCTCTTCATTTTCCTTTAATCCATCCCTGTTAACTGTATCTATACATTTGTCAGTGTCCAGTAAAATAGGGACCATATTATTGGTCCTCATTTATGAAAAAAGAGGTTTTCTTCATTCAGAGGACTGACTCCGAGGATGAGTTACTGCATGCAAAAGTTCACTGGAGGATAAAGAATTCACACTCCATTGTGCAGAGACCCCCAAATAATGTACCAGTTCACACCTTATAAAGATCTATGATATGGTTCTGTTCTTGGTAATAAGACTAAGTAAATAATTTATAAACCCTGCTTATTTTATTAAATAATAGACAGACTCTGGCACTATAAATGCAGATTAAATAACTTTATTAAGAAGCTAAAAAGCTCTATCAGCATAATACAATAAAAAGTATATTCCAAAACAAGCCACTGGCCATTCATAATATTTTAAATGCAGCTAAAGACAACAAATGTTTTAAAATACAAAAGGATTTTTAAGGCACTTTTCTTAAAGCAGTAATCAATATCTGCAAGTTCCTAGTCTGTTAAGAAGGTCAGCAGACAGTGTCTGAATAAGTAGATCACTTGCTGTGGTCTTTAGATATTTTTTGTTTGTTCCATGGAGATTTGAAGGACTGATTGGTAACCTTTTATTTAATAACTTTGCATCTTTTGGCTGTGGTTGAATTTAAAGTGCAATCAAGAAATTTTTATGTGAAAAAAGGACACCACCTCAAATAATAACCCCTCCTCTATTAGATAAATGACTTCACTTTGTCTATACTTCTCTCCTTCCTCCTGAGCTTAGTTACAAATGACTGTGGCATCTGAAAGGTAGCACATTCTTTGGGGAGCTGACTTCAGAAACTGCAATCATTTGTAATTGCCTTAGAAGTCACATTTTCACCACTCATTGGGTCACATTCTGCCACTTTCAGCCTAACTGGGGCCAATATGAATGTGGCTTATTTACTGTATGGAAGTTCATTAAGTTTTGTTCAGATAAAACCTATAAGAACAGGTTCTATATAACAGAGTTGTAGCTCCAAAGTAATGGGTCAGGTTAATTAATTCTGAAATTCAGTGGAAATTCTACTGAAGTTCTATTGCAGCCATATTAACGACAAACGAGTCTATGAGAATTAATATTCCTGCAATAAATACCAAGGGGTTAAGAATGATTAAGCAATTATTGTTAAATGTTACATGATCAAAAGGCAAAAAAAGGCCTTAAAGAAGTGATGAAGATTTGCCAGGTCCTTACATCATACGTGGTAACATCTCAAGACTTGTCTGTATGCAGTAGAGTGCAGCTGGTTAGGGAAAATGTGAATTTATAGCATAATTGATAATCAACAGTAGCTCACAAATGCACAGAGCATAGCAAAGTTAAGGTTGCTTGTTCTATTTTTGAGTTATATAATATAGTTATAATATATATATATAAACTTATTATATCAATTGCTTCACATGAAGATACTCTCATGCTGTATCCTCTGGCAAGTCAAAGAGAAATGCACTGCTCAGTGTGAGCAATATCTGCTGATGAAAACCTCTTCCTTTACATGACTTTTCAAAGTAGGAAGAATTCAATATGGGTCACAGACCACAAACTTACATTGTTATAATTCACTACAATGCAGCTTTGAAATAACTGTTAGTCTACTTGTCTTCCTCCCTCATAACTGAAAGCATACTGAGGACTTATTATGGAAATTCACATTTTAGTTTATGCAGATTATCTCACTGGAGTGAGGAGGGAATGTAGATCAGGAATTCAAGCAGCAACATTCCAAGTGCATCCTCCATTTTCATCAGGTTGAAAAGCTACAATAGGCTGTACTTGAGTTAGGTTTTGAGTGAACCATAAATGAGTGCATAGGGAAATCCAAAGTACTGGAACTATTTCAATTCCTGCTGACAATGGAAATCTGAACATCTTCGATGCTACCTTTTAGTTCATGGGTCACTGCATATGCCATGATATTTATGTAAGACGAAGACGTTAACACTACTCACAAAAATTAGCTGTGGGTTTTTTTTTTCCTACAGAGCAGCTTGAATGAAAGTCATGGACCTAATTGGTTAGAGAAGATTTGACCCAATTTCATTCTTTCTCAGTTAGAATATATTTCCAGACTGTCAGTCTTCTTCAACATTAGGTTAATGTGTCTCATCTCATCCTATATTTAAAAAAATTTCACTTTTAAATGTATTTCTGCAGTTGTAATTAAATGTAATGAAAATAATTATTTCTCAGGATTGTCCCTGTGACTGTTTTTTATTCCCTATCCCTTTCCTTCCTTGCTTCTTTTTCATCCAGATGAAAGAATACATCAGATTATAGTCAAATGATAAACCCTTAGTCAATATTGAGATTTTTAAATGAAACCTGAATGCATTATTTCACTATTGAAACTTTCCTATTTTGTGTTGATAAATTGTCACTATGACTGTCTCAGAGATACATGAGATAGGCAATTTTAGAAAATTCTGGCCCCTTGATTGTATATCATCAATCATTCCAGCTACAGAGTTTGGAATAGATGTTAAAAATGTTTGATACTTTATGCATTTTGGCAGCATCATTAGCTAAACAAGAGTCACCTGCAAGCCAGAAAAGTGAAAGCTGGGCATGATTTTGTAATATTCAACCTAGAAAAATACTTTGTCTACAAAAGCTAAGCTATCTATATTCACCACTTATCTGAAGTTTTTCTGTATGGCATCAAAACTCCCTTGTTTAAACATAAAATCTGCATAAACACACATCTGCAGAAAATACTTAGCTTTGCCAGAGGAAAAAAAAAATCCTTTTAAAAGAGTCTGTAAAGAGAAAGACAAGAAGAAGAGAGGAAAACTAAAAGAAAGAGAAAAAAAAAAAAAAAGAAAAAAGTTGGCTGGAACAAAAATAAATAAAGAAAAATTACAAGGAATGTAAGAGACATCAGGCTGGTCTCCTCAAGGCCATAGGGTTTATAACAAACATATGACATTATAAAGACTGGCAGCAGAGGATGTCTAAAGAGTTGTCAAAACAACGTGGAATTAAACAAGAAAAAATGGCAAAGGTTGTGAAAGATGGGCCACCAAGAAGTGACAAGCCCTTTCCTTCCAAACAGGGTAAAGGAACATACCTGAAGGAAATAATCAACTTGCTTGCCACAAGAGTTGAACTGCTGTTGATGTGTTATGATGACGGATGGTAGAGTCATCTAAATCATTTGCTTTCACTTTGCTGCCTGATTACTGCATGTCATCAGTCTTATTAAAAAAAAAAGTATTAAGCAGTGATGAGAAAGGTCATCTGCTCATGTCATCCTGGCAGTTGCACTCTAGATATCTTGCTGGAGGCAGAAATTCTACCTCACCTCAGAGCTGCCCAGTTTGTTTAAACAGGAGAAGCTTCTGGAAAATGTGTGGATGACAACCAGAAAACACTGGGCAGGAAAATTCTTCTCCTGAAGATTCATAGGAGGTTCTGAGGAGTTTAGTGCCTGTAAGTCACTGCAGAAGAAGAAAAAGAAATTAGAAATTTATGGAAGAGAGTAATCTGCTTTCAGAACTCTATTTAATATTTTCTTTTTTTTCCTCACACAGAAGATTTCTGTTTTGTCTATCTTCCTTGCATGTTTGTATCTAGAAAAATAATGGAGAAACTCTACCTCTAGCTTCTAGGCAAAAATCAGAAAAGGTTGATTGAGAACAGTCAGCATACATCTACCACAATGAGATTTGTCATGAAGGTCAAAGCATATTCCTACTCCCTGGTTAGAAAACATTATCTATGAAACTTTAGAGCCAAATACTTGCACTTTAAATGAAAAAAAATATTTGTACAATAGGCGTACTTAAGTACCTCATTTTCTGTATGTTCTTTTCCACAAATTCATTAACTATAATATTTGTGAAAGTAATCACAAAAGCAGTGTGTACACAATTTAAATTAATTCATTTAAAATCAAAAGAATATTCATATAAATATGTTTGCTGTATTCATCCAATTCTAATTATTACTTACTTTTGACATCTGTGAAAATCAGATAAAATATTAAAATAGAGTCTGAAGGAGTAAAATATCATTCTTCCACTAGTAAGAAATGAACATGCTATCAAGTTGCACCATTTAGAAACTATATACAACTTTAACTACAAGTATTCAATTCAATTCTATTGCAGGAAGTCATTGGCCACCTTATTAGCATGATAAAAGTATGGAAATTATTGCAGTTTAAGAACACATAGGGGGGTACTAATATGTTAATTGCAATTAAAGCCTGATATCACTTCGATGTAGGAAGTCCAAGTTTTTGGTGATTTTAATGAGAGCAAAAATGTTAATTAAAAGGCTTTTACTTCATATTGCTAAGTCTTACTGATGAATCTAGCAAGTATTGCTGACAAAAGGATATCCAGCCAGTATCCCCCTCCATGGCCCTGAGGCCAAAGATGCAGCAGAAACGCAGTGACCATCCAGCTCGGTGGTGCTTTTTTGCCCCAAGCTCTTACTTCTTAAGCCAACATTACTTTTCATTGTTCCCTCATCGCATCAATGAAGCACTGCAATATTTGCTAATTCTATAATTAGTGGGTTTTAGTATTTCCATCAGAGCCAAAAATACAAACGCTGGGAAGCAATGAGTAAATGTTACTAATATTGGGGTAGAATCACGAAGTTGCCTCCTCCCTTCTCAATGAAAGAGATAAAACAAAGACTTTCATTCTTACCAAAACATCGACGCCAGAATTCAGTACTCATCTGGCTGAATTGTTACAAAACACACATGAGCTACATTAGCTCTTTCCTGTTGTATTTCGTTTATTCAAATAGCTTGTACTCTCAGTATAAATTATTAAACCTCTCCACACCAAACTGCCCTGAATGATATCACACTCGGGCTAAATATTGGTCACCATGATGGATTATGCTTTATGCAAGCTGAAAACTATAACTACATGTTACAAGCAACAATAAAGAGAATATTGGAGGCAGCAGCTGCATCTGCCCAAAGCAAACACTTGGTCCTTGCTGTGACAACATTTGATGGAAAGCTCTTGCCATTTTTTCCATCCTATGTGTAGCCAACATAATCGAGGGGGGGTTTTCCTCTTTCTTCCACTTGTTTGTATTGCTGGTATAAAAGGCACTGGACTACGGAAGAAACACATGCTAGAATTAACATAACAAAGCATCATCAATAGATCCAGCAGCAAACAGAGTCATATAGAGAGAGATTGCTGGCATATCCTTATTCTCATTTGTGTTCCTACAATCTGGCCTTCACAATGGGCCATGAATGTGCTTTAAATATAGTTAGAAACTAACTTGAACTTCAGTACTCATTTCTCCAGCACCTGAAGAGCAGCTGGCAATCTTTGGTGAAAGTGATGCTTTGTGTCCTGCGCCCTGTGAGCTGCCTGACACTCTCCTCTCCACAGATAAACCAAGCAGTCATGTAGGTCACTCTTACGTGACCTGTGCCACACCTTATAGATAATTCTGCATTTTGCATCTGAGCTAGTAACCAAGAATATGCAAGCAGTCGGCTTCCTTTGAAAGCTACATAGTCAGAGTCTGCTTAACGACTGGAGGTAAGGACGGGAGAGTCAGATATTAATTGTTCCTTCCTACCGTTTAGTACTGCAACCCCTCTGCTTCGGTTGTGAATGCTGATGTGTGCTGCAAAGTCCAAACCTGCACAAATTAAAGTGAATATGTTTTGTCATCTGCTTTACTTACTGTGTTAGCAACTTTTCTTCCCAGGGCTTTCATTTTCCTCTTTAAAAGACACTCAAACATATATCAATAGATTTCTTTGTGACTCTAACTAACCGAGTTATACTTTTTCAGCAGTAGTAGGTGTTGAAGAATTTGAATTGAAATTTGAAGGTTCCTGGCTCCCAAGCCAGCAGGAGATGAGGTTTAATTGCTTGGAAATACATTTTCACAGCTGATACTGGGGAACAGAAAAAGTCTGTATGTCAAGAGCCTCTAAACTAATCATTTAGCCATAACATGCACCACCCCATACCTGGGGACAATGTAACTGTTAACAGCTTGAAACTGTTGAAAAAATAACCAATGAGAAGGTTTCCTCTAATTTTCTAATGCAATTCTTCACCCTGAATAAACTAATAGAGGAGAAATGTCTTATTTTCAATTCTGTCAGTTCAAATGAAAACAATTGAGTGTTCACATGGTTTTAGCCTTGGAATTTATTAGATCTGAGGTTGTTCATTAAGGCAACAATTTTGAAGTTGCTCAGTTGTTAATACACTGGCTATATACTCTCCAGGGCCGTCTGGTATATCTGGTTACACTCTGGAGATGGAGATTTGGTTTCCAACACTTCAGATCAGGTCAAGAATTGCAATAACAATTAGCCATTAGTCACTAGATCTCAATTTACCATAATAGAAGGTCATTTCTTCGTAGCATTTTCTCCCTGGAAAGGAAGAGGAAACATAGGAAACTTTTAACATATTGAAAATTGGGATATGGAAAAGTTGGTTATGACTTCTGAGAAGATAATAAGGATAAAGGCTTTATTTCTTTTTGAACTTACTGTTTTACTGTGGGGCAGGATCTGCATGTATTGACTGTGTCTAGTATAAGTTAGTCTTCTTTTTTCAAGTTTCAGTGAAATGGAAAATCTGTCTAATCTCAAAAATCAAACAGATTGTGCCTGACTCAACGCAGGCATATGGGAAACACTGAGAAACATCACCAGTGCCACATCCCACTTCCTGCTGCTATAATTACTCCTTTCTCATCACCTCCATGAAGGACAGAGCAGAGGCATAGGTCTGCCCTTTCCTGCAACTCCACCAATAACTTTTGCACTCACTGGTGAAGGAGCCAGCAGCTCCCCTCCCTCCCTGAGGCTGCAGAGGGTCACCATAACACATCTGTAAGCACAGGGCTCCTGACCTGCTGTGGATTTGGGCTCTGAGGAAGAGAAGGGCTAAAAGCCCTCATGTAGAGGTTTGCTCTCCTGCCGCACAGGAAGCCCATAACAGCTCCCTGACCCAAAAGGGTGTCAGTACTCTGCAATGCCACCTGGGATTGAGCTTTGGAGGTAGCAGACAACTGTGAGGTGCTTGGGTTACATAGCAGGGCTTTAGTCCCTGCTCTCCAGAAGAAATATTTTATATTAAATCTGTAAGTGCCTATAAAACATGCAAGCACGAGATATGGCTGAGCCGTTGTTGACTAATTTTCTAATTCAAGTTGTTCAAAGAACAAGGAGGATATAGATGAACACTTAACCCACCTCCAGTTAACACCTGAGATTATCAGCTTGGCAACATCCCCTTAAAACAAAATAAAAAATTAAAATGGAATTGTTTTTCATAAGGAATCCCTGTGAACTGCTCAAGGTTTAGGAGGAAAATGTGTGGTGAAACTCAGCTTTGTTAAGAAAGTTAATCACTAATGAAGAAAGTGGAAAGACATGACAGGAGGAAGAGTAGATAGCATCTCAGATAAGGTCCTTACTTTTTAATAGACAGTAGCAGCTGAACAACAAATTACAAGGGAAGCTTCAAAACTTAGAGGATGTGTGTTATGAATTGGTCTTACCTAAAATTGGTATTTGTAATTAATATAAACAGAGAAGCGATGACTACTGGTAGCCTTGCTAACAATCAGCTGGCAGATAATTAACTATAGAAAGGTCAAAGGTCAGGCCTTTTAATCTATGGGTTGATGATCCCTTGGGGACAGTGTGGTGTGAAAAAGAATTTGGTTTGCTTGATGCTATTATAGGCAGGATCAGCCTGTCAAAATCCATTAGCACTCACTTTTCCTTCAAATAAGCATTAAGCCAGCTTTTGGTATGATTTTTTTCAAAGTAGATTTCTTATCATTCTTAGTAATCCTTTATAAGCATGAAACATTTCATTCCTTATGTGATAAAAACTGATTTTTCAGGAATTTGTGAAATGTATGCTATATTCTTCAATTAGATCTATTTAGCACATTGAACATATTTCTGATAGGCTTAAAGTTAAACTGAAAAGTCTACAAAGAAGAAATAGTCATCTTGAAAGTGCAGCTTAATGTATGGGGCACAGTGTTATCTTGGGTTTCTTGTTTATAGCATGACAAAGACCAAAACAAATCTGAATACTCTATTTAAAAGGAAATCAGAAAGAATTTTAGTGCTACTTTATTGTTTTCAGACCCAGAGTGTTTTAACTTGACATTTTCTCTGAATATTTTATATGTTCTTTGACTCTCTAGATAGCTGTAAGGGAGAGAAACTTCATTTGCTTTTCACATTTGTTCATTGCAGTTTCAAAAACACTTCTTATAATGACCTTGAAAGTAAAGGAAGTTGTGAAGGTTTTTTGCTATATGACATTCATTAGCAAGTAATGCAGAAAGAATGCTAATAGTATGTTGCTGAAATATATAAAGAACTGTATTTTTTCACTATGTTAAAACCCAAGATGTGTAACTAAAAAAGTTAAGGTGTGGCATATGTACCGAGAATATTCTGAAAGCTTGTATCAGAGCAAAGATCAGTTAGGAAAACATAATAAAAGCAAAATGAAAACAAATTCCTCAGCAGATAATAACATATTTATAGTGGTTACATAATGCTAAGTTTAAGTATTATTTAAATCTCCTAAGTAAAAAGTTATTACATGCAGCTTTGAGTCTGACTTCTGTCAGCTTCAGAACATGCAGCCTTCCATGTATTTCCATCCCATATGTCAACCTCTAAAAATAGGTTTGGAAAACAGAATGAAATCTTTTGATGTTCACTATCATAGCTTTGGCTGTTTATAAAAAAAAAAAATAAAAAGCAAATCAATGCCTCCCAATATGTAATAAATCTTGACTTTACCTCCCCAAAGATTACATCTGTATGTTCAGAAAGGCTCAGTCAGTCTGGTTCATTTGATGGGCAGATTCATGTCATGCAATACTTGATGAGAAACTTGTGAGCATCCATTGGCCGTGTCTACTTTGAGCTGTCAGATGGTTTTCTCTTGGGTATCTTTCCTTTTGCTGTGCATCAGAGCAAAATAATATTTTATTGTTGGTCATAATTAATAATTCATTGAAATGCATCAAATGAACACACTCACAAAAAAAAGGTGGATATAAATCTTATTAGGTCCCTGGATAAAGTCACAGTATGCCTTTGAATTTTGAATTTCCAGGCATATATTATATCATCCAATATTGGAACAAGCTGAGAAATGTAATATAAAAATTTGATAAATTGCTTTCTGCCTGTAAATGAGAAAACAGTCTTGTAAAATGTGAAATGAACCATTCTGGCAAAGAAGAATTTGAGTTTAGAGTGTAAACACTTGAGTTAATGGCTAGGGTATCTCTGAGTCTCAGAAGCTGTGGTACACAGGGAGGGTGAAAGTGAGGTTATGGAAGCTCTTCAATATTTTACTTTGAACATCTTTACAGGCCTTAATTAGACAGATTACCTGTTATGCATGGTGCAGTGTGCTGAACAGTTTTAAACTGGCTTGTCCTCAAGGCAAATGGAAGGCAAAGTCAAAAAGAATTACACTCTACACAAATAACAATGAACCTGCTATTAATGTTATGGGGGGGGGGGG